>CAJHQQ010004475.1:0-27645 GCA_905132885.1 Moricandia moricandioides | reverse complement strand
GTCATTTTCATTGCTTATCGTGTTGTCTTGCTTTGTGTGCAATTTATGCTGTTTAGCTTTGATTCAAGTCATAAAATCATAACGACTTTGTTAATTAGTTCCCTAAGTGGAAGAATGCTACTCAGTCAAAATATATTCACAGCCTGTTGCAGGATACCCGCAACAAGACTTATAAACAAGATCCAATAACTATAAAATCAAACAAAATATTCTATATTTATATATTGAAAACGAAAATCGCATGAGTTTGTGTTTGGTTAGTTCATGTAATCTTCATACAAAACAAGATCTTGAAACCAAAAAAAAAAAGAAAAAAGAAAAAAAGAAAAAGAGAGGGTAAATCATACAAGGGAAACACAAAGAAACAGAAGAGATGAATCTTTGTCTTAACAATCAAAACCACAAGATTTGGTGGAAAGAGTGTTGAAGCAATGAAGGTAAGTGTGGAGATAATAACAGGGACATTTATAGATACTGAGGTGAGTGAGAATGCTACTGTGAAGGAACTTAAGGAGAAGATTGCAACGGAGGTGAAACTATCAGTGAAGCGTCTGATACTTGTGGTGAAGGATGAAGAGATGATCAGAAGAATGGTTAAGGATGATGAAGATGAAATGAAGTTGATAGATTTAGGAGTGAAAGAAGACTCTCATATGTATTTGTTCTTTAAGCATCCTGATTTGGTTTACAAGGAAGAGAGGTCACAAGGAAGAGGAGAGGATGCATCTTTAGAGGAGGTTTCATCTGAAGCAGAGAGTGAAAGAGGAAACAAAGAAGAAGAAGAAGATGAAGAGGCAAAGGGTGAAGAGGAAGATATAGGGATGAAGAATGGTGAAGAAGATAGAGATGTCAAAGTAGAAGAGAAGAAGAATGGAGAAGAAACAAAGGATGATGATAATGTTGAAGATGGAAAAGAGAATGCAAGAGAAGGAGAAAACGAAATGGTTAGAGTTTCTTGATTTATTTGCTTTACCATTCCATTTTCATTAATTTTGATTTTGTGGTTATATTTGTCATAATGTTTCTTGTTCTACACTTTAACAGCTTAATGAAAATTTATGATCTGTTTAGTGTCTTCTTTTTCTTACCAACTCTGAACTATTAACTCGTCTACATCCGCATGTAAAACAATTATAAGATAGAAATGCTCACAAGTTACAAAGAATAAAGGTTAAAATAAAAGTAACAAACAAGAACAACTTTGTTTTTATGTATGGATCTTGTGTGTAAAGAAATCTTCTTTAACATGACTATTTTGATTTTCATGAACAAACTCAAATTCAGGAATATAGCCTCCAAAATAGGGCAACTCTGAACTAAGACTTGACTATATCCAACGAATTTGGATTCATTTAGGAATGATAGAGTTTGGTTCGATTAATAATTTTGAGAACCCGTAAATACTCAAAAGTTTTTGGATAGGGAAAATCTCATAAAAATCTGATTTTTTTTTACTAAAAGAATATATAAAGAGTAAAATAGCCAAAAGAAGTTTACACTTATATCCTTATTCTATAAATATAAATAAATATTTAATAAAAAGTAAAAATATTTTTTTATTTTCGGAAAAAACTTTTTTCAATTCGACAATTTTATTTTCATATTTTTCTAAATGTTTTTTGAATTTTTATGAAATCAAAAATTATTTTTGAAACTATTTTTAAATAATACTATAGATTTTAAATCTTAATTTTTAAAAAATTCTAAACTCCAACACCCCCACACTTTACAACTCAAATCTGAAAAACCCTAAATCTAAATTAGTTAACCGTAGTATATATATATTTGTGTGTGTTTTTAACTCTATAAATTATTTTAGACATTTTGATTCATATATTTTTTATTTGTGATAAAAATTAGTGTTATCGTAAAATATTTCTGTTTTGGAAAATCCAAAAGCTTAAAAAAATATGCAAAACTCTTAATTTATTTTGAAATACCAATAAGAAATCCGAAATACTGAAAATATGTCCTAAACTAATACATCAGAAGTATCGAAAATATACATGTAACATCGATAGAATAAACACTAAAGAAGTCACCCCACGAGACCTAGACACGAAACCCCAGGCTCATCCAAGACCAATGTTCTCCGGCGCCGGCGACGCGTTTTCTCGCCGGCGCTGGGCTTCTTCGCCAGTGCTGCTCATCTTCCTCATCCTATGCTTCATGGTCTGTTGTTTTATTTGTTTGTTACCGTTTCGTTTGCTCGGGAGTTTAGAAGGAAGGAGACCTCGACGTTTGGTACGACGGAGACAAGAGTTACGACTCTTCGTGGTGCTCCTCCTGACGGTCTTTTCCCTTCGTTTCGTCATTCCTCCAGCGATGAGTCGAGAGGATTCTCTCACCGCCGCTCAGATCTGGTCTTCGGGTTCAGATCCCGTCGTACCCCCTTCTGTCTGTTGACGGACAAGTCATGATGTAAACTTGTTCCAAATCCAGCAACCGTTTATGGAGCATCGTGCTCAACCGAGGATAACCGTTCCGGATCCGGAGCGTCTTGAGTCCAATAAACCGCTGTGTTCTGCTCCTATTCTTCCATTTGGCCCCAGATCTCAAAACGTCACGAGTTCAGATCCGAGGTTTCTCGATAACACTTCAATCTCTGCATCTCTTAAAGTGACGCTCTCTTCTCCGCCGTGGTGTCTATCTACTGGCGGTATGATGCTGCTATGGCGTAGTTTTTCCGGCGACCACTCTTTCGGCGTCGATGCAAGGCCCCATCCTCGGCCTTTACTGACAAATGGTAATGTCCTAATTTTTTCTCATGATTGGGCCTGGCCTATTTGTGTTCTGTATACTGTCAGTCCAAGAATTTGCCTCCCAAAACCCATTTTGTCAAAAGAAGAAACGTTTCAGTTTTTAGTTGTGTTTGGTGATTGGGCAAGTTCCTCAGAGATTTTCTGGTCCACCGGAATCTCTCCTTGGTTTCCACTATCATATCTCTCCTTTGGGATGCTTTTACCGATGGTTCATCGGGCACAGTTTTATTTCGATCATCTTCCTCTTCGAAGGATAAACCATTACCAGCATATCATCTTCCATTTGTGAGAGGTGTTTCCTCGGACTTGTTTCCGAGCGTTTGTTCTAGTTCCTACATCATATTGTTATCTTACGAAGCGGTCTCTACGGGACCGGAAGATACAAGCGAGATTACTTCGGTAGCTTTCGTAGATGGGGTCTGGACTCCAACGTCACATTATGTGACTATTCTCCAGCTGTACGACTTTGTCGTGAGGGCTCTCCTGACGCATTCAAGCATCGTCTCGAATTTGCTGTCATCTTCGTCTGAAGACTTATCTTACTTAATTTATCTATCTATCGTAATTTACGTTTATTGCCAAAGAGGATGGATAATTCCCTCTTGTTATTGTATTGAAGAAAACTAAGTATGAATGAAATTAAGTCTGTGTTCAAAAAAAAAAAAATACATGTAACATCGAAAATAACTAATACATTTAGCCAATTTGAACAATGTGCAAGAACATTGGCTAATTTCGTCATTTCCACAACCAAACCAGGTTATTTTTGATTGGTTCTGGTTCAAGTTTCTGGTTTCATATTTTGTGCGCTAGAACAAAAATGATTCAAATCAAGAACTCGAGATTTAAAAAAGTAGTTGTAGTGTGGAGGAGACATGGGAGGGGAGAGAGTTTAGATTTGTATAAAAAATATGAAATTATTCAACCAATAAACCAAAAATACATTAAAAAAAAAACATCACGACAATATTAAGTCTATGTAATCATAACAGTTAATTAGCCTCATTTTTATTGCCCTCCTAAGAAACTCTCTCTCTGCCTTGAGATGATTTAACTTCTGGACGCAAAGATACAAGCGGAAACCTATGGCTAACGGCAATCGTCAGGGACTTGAGAATATACTTAGCCGTATATTTTGATTCATTCTTCGGTACCTCCAACAGATCCTTCATCTGCAAATACCATTACCACAGTAACGATTATCTCAGCTCTGCTATGTCTAATGAACTCAAGATTGTGAACTAACCTTTATAGGTTGGTTCCAGTTCTTCTTGATCCCTTGAAGATGCCCTCTACCCACAACTGCCACGACCAAGTTATTCTCACTTGCAACTTTTGACAACATACATGCCATGTACCTGAGTTACATAATGCAACACATTTTGCTATGATCATGATCATCATGGTGGAGGGTAGACACAAAAGTAGGAATAGAATACTAACTTTTCTCGCTCATGCACAAGTGTATCCATGAGAGATGGAAACTTCTTGCTCATCTCATGAATCACCAGTGTCACCATATCCACGCCGTTCATAGCTTTTAGCTAAAAGACCAAACAATTTAATATATACCACTCACGAGAAGTGGAACAATGTTAAATAAACAATGTTAATTTTTTTACCCGGATTTTTCTAACACCCCGGCTTCAAAAAGAGCGACAGTGACCTCGTTTTCCCTTATCCTCCGGCGCCAATCTCGGCGTCGGAATCCCCCTCCAACCTCTTTTTCAGGCCCTCCCCTCCTCATGGGGAAGAAAAAACCACCTAAAAAGCCTTCTCCCAAAAAGCCCTCTTCAAAAAAGTCTAGGGTTTCAAATCAGAAATCCTCGACTCGAAGTTCTGGTTCTACGGTCTCCAAATCGGCGAACTCGTCTGCAGCTGAAGCTCCTCCAGCTCAAGATTTCCCTAGCGTCCAAGGTCTGATAGCTTCTTCAACTTTGTCTACTCAGCCTTGCTCTGAATCGACACCCTCAATGGTAGCTCAAGAAATTGTCATACCTACCGCTTCTGTGAAGGTTGTCTCTGCAACTGTGCCAGAACCGGAATCCAGTTCCTTACCAGTGGAAAATTCTACGCAAGGAAATCTTAGGGAAAAGACAGATAGACCTACCACTTCCTCAGCTAAAACAGTGTCTGACTCGTGGAAAGACATAGCCAAAGGCTCAGGAAAAAAGCTCCAGAAGAAAGGGAACGGCTTCACTCTTCCCTCAGGTGAAGCTTGCATCAAAATTCCTAATTCAGTGATAGAAAAAAATCGCAAGTCTTGGGAATGCTTTGTTATAGGGCAGTTCTACTCTGACCCTCATACTCAAGGTACCTTACACAACATAGTTAACGGGATTTGGAGCAAGAACTATCGAGACATCACTGTCTCAAAGATGGATGGTTTTGCGTTTCTTTTCCGGATACCAAATGCTTCTGTGAGGAATAGAGTTCTACATCAGAGACTTTGGCAAATAGAAGGACAAACCATGTTTGTAGCAAACTGGGAACCAGGACTAGTTCCAGCAAAACCAGAGTTATCTTCTGCGCCAATCTGGCTATCCGAAATGTCCCTTTCAGTTCTTTAATGAAGACGGTTTGGAAAGAATCGCTGGTCTTGTAGGATACCTGAAGTTCTTACACCCAGCAACTGCGGCAAAGACAAATCTTGAGGTTGCAAAAGTCTTCACTATCATTGATCCCCGAAAACCGTTACCTGAAGCTGTTAACGTTCAATTTGAATCAGGGGAAATAAGTAGAGTGTTGGTCTCCAGCCCATGGATGCCTCCTGTCTGCGAGTTTTGCAAGGAAATTGGTCATTGCCTTAAACGATGTAAGAAGGCTCCCATTACCTGCAAAACTTGCAACTATACCTCTCATGGGATTGAGCAATGCCATAGATCAAAACCTATAAATCAACAGAAGCAAACTTCTAGAAGAAACAAAGCAAAGGTTGCCACAGAAACTTGGAAGCCAAAAGAACACCCCAATACTGAGTGCAATATTGGGGAGTTTCCAGGCAAAACTCAATCGTCTCTCCCACTGACCAGTGTGAAACCGCCTACTTGCGTCCCAGGAGATGGCAGTGGACTCTCTGTAGCAGAGAAAAAGGTGGACTGCAATAACAAAAAAGGTGACTCAGACTCGTCTCAGACTTCAGAAGTAGAAGAGGATTCTTCCGATGTGTCATCTGAGGACTCAGATACTAAGCTGAAGGATAGCAAAGGATTCATAAAATATCTATCTAAAAGGCAGAATAAGGCTATCAGGAGCAAGAGCTCCAGCATCGCTTAATCCATGTGTACAGAAATATTTTGTTGGAACGTGCGTGGTTTCAATGTACATAGCCATCGCAGCGGTTTTAAAAATTGGTTCAAGGTATCTAAGCCTATTTTCGGAGGGTTAATAGAAACCCATGTTAAGCAGCCAAAGCAGTCTAAGTTCATCAATGCGCTGCTTCCTGGCTGGTTTTTTGATAACAATTACAACTTCTCGAAGCTAGGAAAAATCTGGATTCTCTGGCACCCTAGCGTCAGAGTGACCGTCATCTCTAAATCTCTACAAATGGTTACTTGTGAGGTACTACTACCAAATCATACTGAGAATATGGTAGTCTCGATTGTCTATGCTTTAAACTTTGAGGAAACTAGGAAAGAGCTGTGGGCTGAGTTGAGAGATACTGCTGCTAATTTTATTGGAACCACAAAGCCATGGATACTTCTAGGTGACCTTAATCAGACGCTTGGACCAGAGGAACATTCTTCACCTTCCTCCCTTAATGTGGATGCAAAAATGAGGGATCTGAGAGCTTGCTTACTGGATACGGATCTGTCTGATCTTTCTCACCGTGGCAGTCTTTTCACCTGATGTAACAAATGCAAGCAGAGACCAATAGCTAAAAAACTCGATAGAGTTCTTGCTAATGATGCATGGATCAACTTGTTCCCTGACTCTTATGCCAACTTCGGGCCACCTGATTTCTCTGATCATGCATCTCTAATGGTGGTTCTCAAGGCAAATTCTTTAAAAGCAAGAAGACCCTTCAAGTTCTACAACTTCCTTCTTGCTCACAAAGACCTTCAATCCCAAATTGCTCTCCACTGGTACTCCTACAATGTCAGGGGATCTGCTATGTTCAGAGTCTCTGCCAAGTTAAAGGCTTTGAAAAATATTATCCGAACCTTCAGTAAAGACAACTTCTCTGATCTTGAAAAAAGAGTCCAGGAAGCACATGAAATTGTTTTAGAGTGTCAATCCAAACAGATGACAAACCCAACGCCCTCTTTTGCAGAAGAAGAAGCTGAAGCACAAAGGAAATGGCAAATTCTTGCAGCTGCAGAGGAGCCTTTCTTATATCAAAGATCCCGAGTCACTTGGTTAAAAGAAGGAGACAGCAGTACTAACTTCTATCACCGGATCATGTCCCTTAGGAAATCAGCAAACCATATTCATTTTTTGCTGGATGACCAAGATATCAGATGGGAGAGGCAAGAGGATATCCAAAACCTTTGCGTAGACTATTACTCGAACCTTCTTGGTGGTGATGTTACACCGCAGCTGTTGGTTCAAAGTAATATAGAGATATTGCTCCCTTTCAGATGCTCTCCTCTCCAGATTACTGTTCTTGAAAAACCTTTCACGACTGAGGAGATTCAACAGGCTTTCCATTCTCTTCCGAGAAATAAAACGTCTGGACCTGACGGTTATTCAGCAGAGTTCTTCACCGGTTATTGGGATATTGTTGGCGCTGAGGTTTGTGAAGCCATGTCTGAATTCTTCTCCTCGGGACAACTACTGAAACAATGGAATGCTACAACGCTAGTGTTAATTCCTAAGATTCCTACAGCGTGCAGAACCACAGATTTCAGACCAATAGCTTGCCTAAATACAGTTTATAAAGTCATAGCAAAGCTCCTTGCAAGTAGACTGCGGGACCTTCTTTCTCAGGTTATATCTCCGTCTCAATCCGCTTTTATGCCAGGGTATCTTCTATCTGAGAACATTCTCCTAGCCACAAAAATAATTCACGGCTACAACAGATCATATATCACACCTAGAGCAATGTTGAAGGTTGATTTGAAAAAAGCATTTGACTCTGTGAGATGGGATTTCTTATTAGCTGCAATGCATGCTCTAGGAATGCCGGTTCTCTTTGTCAACTGGATAAATCAGTGTTTGTCGACAGCTTCATTCACTCTAGCAATCAATGGCTGCAGCACGGGATTCTTCAAAAGTACAAAGGGCTTAAGACAAGGTGATCCTCTATCTCCTTACTTATTTGTCCTTGCAATGGAGGTTTTCACTCGGTTACTCAACTCTAGATTCTCGAGTGGCTATATAGGGTATCATCCAAACACTGCTGAGCTCAATATTTCCCACTTAATGTTTGCTGATGACGTGATGATATTCTTTGACGGAACAAGCTCCTCACTTCATGGTATCTATGAAACTTTAGATGATTTTGCAAGCTGGTCCGGTCTCCACATGAACAGGCACAAAACAGAACTTTTTCATGCAGGTCTGAACCAAATTGAATCCAATGCTATAGCTAGCTATGGATTCCATGTTGGCTCTCTACCTATAAGATATCTAGGGCTGCCCCTAATGCACCGTAAATTAAAAATTTCAGAGTATGAGCCTCTCATTGACATCATCATCCAAAAATTCAGGGGATGGGCAGCTAAAGCCCTTTCACACGCTGGAAGACTTCTTCTTATAGCCACTGTGATCTCAGGAACAGTCAATTTTTGGTGCTCAACATTTATGCTACCAAAAGGATGCATCAAGAAAATTGAGAGCTTATGTTCTCGGTTTTTATGGTCTGGACAAATAGATACAATCAAAGGAGCAAAGGTAAACTGGGATTTTGTCTGCCTACCCAAAAAAGAGGGAGGACTTGGTCTGAGAAGATATCATACATGGAACAAAGTGTTATGCCTTCGGTTCATCTGGCTCCTATTCTCAAATACAGAATTTTTATGGGAATCTTGGCACAAACATCATCATCTCAACCAAAGGAGCTTCTGGATAATCAATCAATCCAATGCTGACTCTTGGGCTTGGAAAACTCTTCTCACACTTCGCCCCTTTGCAGCTCAATTTATTCATGGGATTCTTGGAAATGGACTATCTCTCAGCTTCTGGTATGATCATTGGCTTTCCATTGGTCCTTTAATTGAGGTCTTTGGAGAAAATGGAGCAAGAGAACTAGGAATTCCCTTGAATGCTAAAGTAGCTGAGGCGTCAAATGGGTCGTCTTGGACTCTTCATTCTCCAAGATCAGACATCGCCCTCAGCTGCATATAGAACTCACTACAATATCTCCTCCCAGACTCACTGATCTTGAGGATTCATATTGTTGGAAGGTCAAATGTTTGGACACTAATGGTTACTCATCTTCTGCGACATGGGATGCTATTAGACAGCGTGTCAGCAGGAAACAATGGGCCTCAACGATCTGGTACAAAGGTGCAGTCCCTAAACATTCATTTAATATGTGGTTCGCCACATTGAACAGGCTACCAACCCATGCTCGTTCAGCTTCCTGGGGATTAAATATAAGCCAAGCTTGCTGTCTCTGTAACTCCTTCATCGAAACAAGGGATCACATTTTCTTGAGATGCAGTTTCACTCGCCACCTTTGGAGTCTGGTCCTTTCAAGACTTTCTCCTCTCCAACCTGCATTCTTCACCTGGGCTGAGCTCCTGTCTTGGTGCAAAGTCCAAACACATACAGCTCCAGCAACTCTCAGGAAAGTGGTGACTCATGTACTCATATACCACACTTGGAGACAGCAAAATAATGCCCTCCATAACAATACACAGCTCTCTCCGGACCAAACTTTCATACTCTTGGACAGAGACGTGAGGAACACCATAACAGCAAGGCGCTACAAGCGGAACTTCACCAACCTAATGGCGCTTTGGATCAGATGATTTAGCACGTTCTTTCCACTAAACTACTATCTTTCTTGTTTTTTTATTTTAATTTTTGCCGAGAAAGATGTGTGTAAAAATCTTTCCAAAGACAAACTGCTCATTTTAACTAATGATATTTACAGTTTAGCAAAAAATAAAAAAAAGAAGTGGATCGCAAAAGCTTTGAAGAGAGTGAAGAAAGAAAGAAGCAAAGACTTGTTTACCATCTTCTCAAGTTGCTCAGGGCTTGGTAGAAAGACAACTTGAAACAAATGAAGCAAAAACTTTACTTTGTGCCATAGAGGCATCTTAGCCCACGTTCTCTTCAACGTGATCTGCTTCAACAAATGAATATCTCAAGTATACCATTCCTAAAGAGAAAGGTTTAAGACTATGAAGAAATATTCTTGAATAACCAAATTCACCTGTACTGGACGATCACCTTGCCACCATATTTGTGTGCCTCTTCATCTGCCACACGAAACTCGGCAGCTACCATCAAAGAAGATCTAAACGGATGAAGCATGCCTTTGCAAGGAACCATCCGTAAGCTATTCGGAATGCATTGTGGCTCTTCTTCCACATGTCTATCATTTCAGACATCGTCGGAATCTGAAAATCCAAAAACATGGCAACATTCTCTAGACAATGATTGATGGAGAAATTTCATTTCTATAAGTTTGATACCACTTTTTAAATTTACTTTGAATAAATAATTATTTTCAAAAATACCTGATGAAAATAGACTTAATTAGTTTTTCTAAATATTTATAAAAAATTTAGAAATTCAACCTCACCGCTTTAAAACTAAACTCTAAACAATAATCACTAAAGTGTAAACCCAAATGTTAATATATTTTTGATAGTGTGTATTTTTGCAAAGTAATAATTAAGTTATGTTATTTTTAACAATTTCCCATGATTGATTTCCATTGGCAAAATACGCTGGGCCATCTTCTAGCAAAAGAAGGGGAAGAAGATGATGCACAATCTAGTCTAGTGTAAAACTAAAACTAGTAAATGTCATACGAGTTGTGTAGAGCAAAACCTTTAAAGGCTGAGGAGTGAGAATAGACAATCCACTTGAACACAACTCCAGGAAGACGACCTGCAAATTCATCATCCACACGTACTTAGAGATGAGTGACTTACCACTTAAGACACTTTTTTGTTTTTCTTTACTGTCTGAGACACATTTTGCTTGAGAGACACAATTTCAGAAACCAAGGTATGTTGTGGACCAAATTGCCCCTCAGCAGTTGAACTAACGTTGGTTTTGTTTGGTCCACATAACTATTTTCTCTATTATTTAAATAGCTTTTGTTTAGTTTGATTAAGGTATTAAAAAAAGTTAATTTATGGGAAGTTGAGATTTAATTGTGGCCACAAAATTAAAATTTTAAAAAGAGATTCAATGGCTAAGAGGGTTTAATGCATGATTGTGACGTTTATTAATGTAGTTTTCGACGTTGATTTCGAAGGTTAAGCTTGCTTGCAAAAATTAGTGTTTTCAATGTATATATTAATGATTTTTTGTTGACTTGCTTGTCGATGTGAGTACAGTATGTGGACGAGGTAACTCCTGAATTATGGATGTGGATAAGGTAAGATTCATTGATAAGAAACATATCGGTGAACATGGATATTTGTGGATGTGGATGTAGTATGTGGACAAGATAACTGTTGAAATTATGGATGTGGACAAAGTAAAGTTTTAGTTGTAATGATTGACAATGAGATTGTGATCAAGGTGAGGGTTTAGTTATGGATGTGGACACGGCGACGTGAGGTTGTGGTTGTTATGATAGTTAGTTTTTGGGTGACCATTTTTGTTAGGCAAGTTTGGCAAGAAGAAGCATGATGATAGGAGATCGATGGATGGCACAAAAAACTAACAATAATTACAAAAAGTTTTATGAAGCCAAGAATTTTTTTTTTGATGGTAGATAAAAAGAGATCTATTGTTAACCTAACAACAAATTAATCGTAAGCTTTCACCTTGAACCATCTTCTATGGAGAAACTTCCCCGATAACCTTAATCAAAGGCCCACCATAGGGATAACGAAGATATTACTCCAACATGCAACATAAATCAAGGTGAGGGTTTAGTTGTGGATGTGGACACGGCGACGTGAGGTTGTGGATGTTATGATGGTTAGTTTTGGGTGACCATTTTTGTCAGGTATAGTTTGGCAAGAAGAAGCATAATGATAGGAGATCGATGGATGGCACAAAAAACCTAACAACAATTACAAAATGTTTTATAAAGCCAAGAATTTTTTTTTGATGGTAGATAAAAAAGATCTATTGTTGACCTTACAACAAATTAATCGCAAGCTTTCACCTTGAATCACCTTCCATGGAGAAACTTCCCCGATAACCTTAATCAAAAGCCCACCATAGGGATAACGAAGATATTACTCTAACATGCAACATAAATCAAGCTCATGGTTAGACAAGAAAAACAAAAGATTGAGGATTTCTTTCAAAATGGAAAAAATGAAAATTCAGTATTTACAGTAAAAATTTTGAAGAGAAGAAAAAGATAAAAAAAAATTTAAATTTAGATTAAAAATTAGAAGTTATTTATCCAAAGTAAAATCTATAGAGAAATCTGATTCCTTTAAAGATAAAACATAACAAATGATTAAAGATTAAAACATAGTATAAGATATAAACAAAAAAATCTAGTCAAAACTAAAAAGACAAAAGTTTAATACAACTGATGCGTGAAGAGAGAGAATCTTAACTTGTTCTTTTTAATTTTATTTTTCAACTATTTAGTTAAAAATTAATAATGGAAAAGGATAAAAAAGACAAACAAAGAGAAAGTGTGCTGCCATCACAATGTGTCTCTCAATGTAATTGAAAAGATGAAATGTGTCTTCCAATATAATTTACTCCTTAGAGAGCCAGAGAGAAAGAGTCCACAGTGTAAAGAAGAAGGACCTCTGGTTTCATGAAGCTAACTATGGCTTCAACTTCTCGACATGATTCCTAGAAAACAAAAACGCTTAGTCCTTAGATCAAAACAGCTAAACTAATGCATATGAATGCCAACATCAAGTAATTAGTTTCTAATTATTTCATCATCATCCAACATTTTCAACAAATTACAGAATCAGTCCCCAAGTTTCAATCTTTTGCAAAGAAAAGTTACCTCTTAAGTCACATACACATCACAAGATCAGAACAGCTAAAAACCATTGCATATGAAGGCTCATATATCATAGTCCAATCAAGCAAATAAAAAAGGGTTTAACCTTTTTTACAAAACCCAATCAAAGCTAGTTGTCCAACATTTTCGACAAATTACAGAATCAGTCCCTCATGTTTCAATCTTTTACAAAAATATCTCACAAGTCAAATACACATCACAAGATCAAAACAGATAAACCATTGCGCATATGAATGCTAATACATCATAGTCACATACGCAAATCAAAAGGGCTAACCATTTAACAAAACCCAATATTTTCAAAAATTACAGAATCAGTCCCTCGAGTTCCAATCTCTTACAAAAAATACCTCTGAAACATGAGCAGTGCCAATCAAGTACACATCACATAGGGATGTTAAAATGGGCTGGAAGCCCGCGGGCTTAAACGGGCTTAGTATAAACGGGCGGACCCATGACTCTTTTATTAGCATATAAAAATAAACGGGTTTACATGGGTCCGCCCGTTTAGGCTCATCTCGTTAGTGGGCATACCCGTTAAATAAAAGGGTACCCATTTAGGCCCGTTTATGATTTTTTAAATATATTTAAATGGAATTTAAAGAATTATATAATTTGTTTTTTTGAAAAAAAATAGTTATATTATATATAGTTTGTGTTTTTTTCAGAAATTTTTTTATGTTATAATTGTGTTTAAAATCTACTAGAATTTGTTGATATTTTATGATATTATGAATGATTAATATTTAATCAAAAGTAAAGTATTTTTATCTTTTTTCAAATTTTGATTTATTTTGAATTTCTATTTATTATAAAGTTTTGAAATCAAATAAAAAGCTATTAAAATTTATCTTAAAATATGCAAAAGATTATTGACAAAAAATAGAATTCACAAAAAAAAAATTTGTAAACGGGCCTAAACGGGCTATACGGGCAAGTTTAAAATAAACGGGTTTAAACTAAACGGGTCTAAATGGGTACGGGTTATAAACGGGTTTAAATTTACAGGGTCGAAATGGGCAGGATCTAAATGGGCAGGGCCTAAACGGGCTTGGGTAACCCATTTTAACATCCCTAACATCACATGATCCGCCTTCAGCTGTAAAATTGCACGTTAGAACCATAACACTTTCCTCGTACTCCTCAGGCAGCTCCGGTTTCGTCGTCTCGACCGCACGATCACCATCATCGTCGTCACTAGCATCGACTACTGAAAACGACGCCGGTTATCACTGAACCGGAATCGCTATGTGCTTCCTCATTATGTTCATTTCCGAATTGAGTCTCCGCCTCCAACAGTTTTGACATCGGTTCCATTCACGATAGGTAGACCACGCTGATATAACGCTTCTACAGTTTCTCTTATCGCTTTTATATACTTGTTTTTTTTATTTATTTAAATTTTTAAAAATTAAATTAGTTTTTAAAACTTTTTGAATAGAGTGGCTTCTTGCATTGTAGTTGAAGTAAAAGGAACAACAGAGTGGGCATTGTAGTTGAAGTAAAATCTAATTCCAAAGTTTATTTCTTCTTAATTCTTAGGGCATCATTATCCCTAGAACCCCATTAGGATTCTTAATTTTTTTTTTTTTTTTGCTGTTTAAAGAAAAAGAAAAAAAATTTAAAAACGAACCAATCACAGGCCGCCACGTGTCAGTGGGACCCGCAAACAGTGTAAGAAACTCTCTAAAACCAGTTCTTATTTAGTAGTTTTTAGAAGCGGTTCTTGCACTGTTCATGGATCCCACATGTCAGTGGGGTCCGCGAACAGTGCAAGAAACTCTCCTAAGAAACCCGGATAATCATGCTCTTATAGTTATATAAAATCTCATTGATTCTGATGCTGGTTTGTGGAATTTTTTATTAATAAATGAAGAATTTATCTTTTTATTTTACCTATTATTTTACATATTTTATTGAACTATTAAGAAAACGAATATTTTGTAGAAAATGTTAAATATTCTACTAGTTATTATCATATCCATTAATGTTAAGCGATAATATTTGAGTTTTTTTATCAAAAAAAAAAAACTGAGTCAAATCACATGATTTTGCATCCCAAATTATCATATGTGTCTGATAACTTGGATGCAAAATCATGAACATACCTTAACTAGGGATGTTAACTACAGGGCCAGGGCTTAGCCCTCTTTTGTTTAAAATAAACTCAATCATATTTAAACCCAACCTTATTTTAACCATATTTTAATTAAGGGTTAGAGCTGGTACCATGGTTAACTCATTTAATTTTCATTCATGTAGACAAATGTTTGTATACTAATTTTAATTAAAAAATTACATTTTTAACAACTTAAAATATAATCATATAAATGGAAAAAATCGTAAAATCACGTTTTCCCGCCAAAACCGCAAAATCTCGTTTTTCTGCCAAAACCGCAAAATCTCGTTTTCCCGCCAAAACCACAAAATCTCGTTTTCCCGCCAAAACCGCAAAATCTAGTTTTCCCGCCAAAACCGCAAAATCGCGTTTTCCCGCCAAAACCGCAAAATCTTGTTTTCTCGCCAAAACCACAAAATCTCGTTTTCCCGCCAAAAACCGCAAAATCTCGTTTTCCCGCCAAAACCGCAACCGCAAAATCGCGTTTTCCCGAAAAAACTTTGTTTTGAATAAATAAACAAATTTTAAATTTTAATAGATATCAAAGTTTTGAATAAATAAACAAATTTTAAATTTTAATAGATATTTAGATAGTATGTAATAATTGTGAATCAAATTAAATGGGCTAAAATCTAAACAATATTCATTATAGGGCTAACCCATTTTAAACCCGGTAACAAAACTAAAAGTTAGGGTTAGAAATGGTTTTTTAGGGTTAGGACTAACCCTGTTAGATTAAGCCCGTATTAACATCCCTAACCTTAACTGAATATGTCAGTCAAGTTTTGGGAGGAGCTATATTTTATTTGCTGACTACGCATATCATTTTAGTCAAACTATTTGCAGAATCTTGATAAATAAAAGCAATAACAATTTTCTCCGGTCAGTTACATAAAATAAATGAATGCTAATTTTGTTTAATACGAATTGTTTTCTATAAGGTAATTTTACATCTTGTATCGTTCGAAATGAATAATAGTTGGACTGAATGTAGGGGTTATAAAACAGTCCCAACATGATCTTCTTTAAAGCTTTTAACTGCAAAACTGGAATGAATATGGATAGCAAATGTATGAGTGACGGAAAAAGTAATCACATTTAGTCAATGAAACTATAACATGGTGAGCATTGGCTACAAGAGGAAGATATATTACAAAACAACTTTGTAGGTAATCGTGGGATTGAGCTTTGTATTTGTAGACTAAATTAACGAGCATCCAGAAACATGTAAAGACAATACAAGATGGCTGAGCAGAAGCATCCATCTCAAACTCACCGAGACTATTTGATGTCAAAGTTTTATCTCACAAGACAAGACGACTCACTCATCTATCAGAGGCAATACGCGCAGTCTACTTGTCTCATGCTAGAAAGCAAATCATACAGCTAGTCCATCCAATGAAGAGGGTACATACAATTGTAGATACATTCTTACTGCAATAAGACGTTTGAAATTATGTTGTATGGTCAAAAATGAAAATGAACAAGAAGTGGAAAGCAAAAATAAAATTGATGGAAATACAGAGAATCTTATCATGAAACATTGAAACCTAAGGGCATAGAGAATTTGCCCAAAACAAAAGGGCATCTAATCTATTAATTTACAGTTTTATATCTTATACTGGTGACAAGTCATGGTAGGACTATTTAATTAATTATTTAATGTGACATATTTGATTATTTACATTAAATTTTCATAATTAATAAATATATTAATAATAAGTCAAATTTACTTAGAAATTATAATTTTATTTTTAATTATAACAAAATCTGTTGAGACAAATCTAACAAAATCTTACCAAAAATACTATTTTTTTTAATAATGCATTATAATTTTGTAATTAGTAATGTAATCTTATTATAAATGAATAATAATTAATTTCTTTATAAAAAAAATGAAAATTCTATGCATTTTTATAAATTTTATAATTATAATTTATATTATATTAAAACAGACTTTCTCTATAAATTAAATATGACAAAATTATGCTAAGTTGGTATATTGACAATTTTTTTTTGAAACGGTTTCATTTAAATAAATTATCATTCATCGTAAAAATGGGTTAAAATTTGTAAACTATATAATATTTTAAACAAAAACTAAAATTATTAACATATTTTAATTTTTTATATTTACAACTATACATTATCATTTTATTTATTTTAAAAATAACAAATATATTATCTATAAAATAATTTTATACAAACTCTAATAGTATATAACTAACCTTTAGTTCATGTATTATTTTACAAAATATGTTACTAGAAAAAATTAAAATTTTAATAATTAATTAAAAATATTAATGATAAAGCATTTTTACTTATGAATTTAATGTTTACTATAATTATAAAAAATCTGTTGAGAAAAATATAAAAAATATTACCAGAACTTCTAATATAATTAATAAGATATTAGATTAATTTAGTAACAAAAATTTCAAATATCATATAATCTTCCAACTAAAAAAATATATGAAATTTTCTAAATTTCTCTTGACCAAGTATACAATTTTAAGAATAAATATTAAAAACTCAAAATGATAATATTCCAAATTTTATAAAATATAAAGTCATAAATGCTAAAATATTTTTTTAAAATGTAATACAAAAAACAAATTATATTGTAAAAATCAAAATAATATAATATTTTTAATTATTAATTTAATAATAAAAATTAGAAAACTTAACACCATAACATCCAAAAATGTATTAATAAATAACAAAAATATAAAATCTTTAAAAAATAAGATTATAGAAAAATACAATATATAATATTAAATATAATTATATATTTAATATTTTTATGATAATCAAAGTTATATATTTATAAATAAAAATATTCGGGTCAAACTCTAGTAGAGTATTAGTTTTGACATTTGTTCTTCACCACATCAACAAACTAATAATCAAGATGACGGCATTATCGTATATGTGGACCAACAAATCTTGGTGTTTCCGGCGTTGACTTATCCTTTTTCCCTGTCAGAATCTTTCAAATTGGATTTGCTTACTCAAAGGAAAATTTACATAAAATAAATTTACATAGAATCTTGGTTACACTTAAACGCTTACACAATCTCACAAAACCAAAGTGTCAAGAAAAATATGTGTATCTTAATATATTAGATAACAAAAAATTAAAATGGTCTACAACTCTCCCATTATGAACTAACTGCATATCTCTATTTTTAGGACTAACAAATTAGATACGCTATAAAATACTACTATTTGCTAGAGAAGATAAAATAAAATATATATACCTCAGTTTCAGTTTTGGTTATTATAGACATTTTAAATAGGAAGGAATCTGTTATGAACCAGATGATTGTGGATGCAATAACCATTGGATTAGATGGAACCGGATCCGACCATGGATAGGATCGGACCGACCCAAAAGGAATCTCACCGACCAGAAAGGAATATTCCATCGACCAAGATATGGATAAGGATCAATCAAGACTTTCCTTTTCCTAGTTAGATTAGGTTTTCCTTTTCCATGATTATCTAGGAATGTTATCTTTCCATTTATCTATTCATAAGTCCCTATATATATAAAGGGCTCCTTGTATTCGATTGACACATTCAGAATCAATAAGAAAGACAAATTCCCCCAACACTTTTATAACACGTTATCAGCACGATACGTCTCTCATAAACCCTAAGCTAATACTCAGCCGCCAAGACCCAAGCTAAGAATCCGACAAGCTTAGCATGACCGCGATATAAACTCTAAGGTAAGCCGATACATATACTTACCATCCGTCTAACTAATACTTGCAGGAAAGTTCTATCGAACATAAGGGATCATCCGGCTAGCTGATCCACAAAGATCCAACACCATGGTCATCCTGTAATCCCTGGTAAGTCCACGCAACCCTAAAATATACCACCCGATTTAGCTAACACATGCAGGTAAATCCTTAACGGACACAAAGGATCATCCGGCAAGGAGATACAGCCGATAGACATGGGTAAGTATACATGGACGCCCACATCCCCGATCCTAGACGTCCGATCAACCGATACAGCATATAAACGCCCAGGTAAGTTCACACGAACCTATAGCACTATTCGTTCAACTAATACATGCAGGTAAAAGTCCCATCGGACATAAAGGAGGATCATGTAAATCGTTACACACGGCGTACGTCCTTACCCGCGTACGTCCACACCTGCGATCAGAACTCCATCCGCGATAAGCCCTACACCACACGCGATTCACGAACCAGCCGGCACAGACCTCACCCGCGTACGTCCTGCACCCGCGTACGTTCACACCCGCGTACGTCCTGCACCCGCGTACGTCCTGCACCCGCGTACGTCCTGCGCCCGCGTACGTCCTGCACCCGCGTACGTCCATACTCGCGTACGTCCTGCACCCGCGTACGTTCACACCCGCGTACGTCCTGCACCCGCGTACGTCCTGCACCCGCGTACGTCCTGCGCCCGCGTACGTCCTGCACCCGCGTACGTCCATACTCGCGTACGTCCTGCACCCGCGTACGTCCTGCACCGCGTACGTCCTGACTCGCGCACGTCCACACTCGCGTTACCCGCGTACGTACCAGACGATCCGCGAACGACGAACGAACACCCGAACCAGAATCAGCACCCGATAAGCATCAATCCAGCACCCGATAGAGGTTCCCAGCAGTCGATACTCAACCGCAACGTTCCAGCACTCGAACCAGCACCCGATAGCTTCCTGGTCACCCGATCAACCTGCGATACATCCTACAAACCGCGACAGCCCTCTCGGTGGTCCGTTCAACCCGTCTAAACCTAAAGGTAACTCTAAAACCCTAACTTACATAAAATCAATTAGAATATTGCTAAGTTGCTGGATAGGATAGAGAACTTCGTCCTGATCATCTAGGGTTCGAATCCATTGAATGATTGATTGTTTAGATTCAAAACAAATAGAAACCGGATGCTAGGTTGCTAATCTATACACGATGAACCCTAATCTAAAATCGCCAAACCCTAAAGGCCATAATCGGCCACTAAGCATAAAAACAACCAAATTAGGTTTGCTAGAAAGAAAAATATGATTGTTTGCTTGATCAACGATTGTTTGAACGCAAATAACATAGAAACCAAATCTCTAGATTGATAACCTACACAAGTATGAACCTTAAACCTAATTCTAAACCTAAACCTAATAATAACCTAAGAGGTTTCCTGAACATAACTTGATTAGGTTTACTAATCAGAACTTGATTAGGTTTACTAATCATAACTAAATTAGGTTTACCAATTATGATTGGAATAGGTTTATAAACCGAAATACATACTTGCTTAAAACTAAGGTTATAAAACAAGCATCATAATGGCATGCACACACATAGAATGCATAAATGATCTAATTATAAATCTCTATGAATGTAAGATGTCGAAAACCAACAATCTGGATTTCGATGCCCTAGGATACAATTATCTCCAATGGGCACTAGATGCAAATATCATATTGAAATCAAAAGACTCGGTTAATGCATAACTATTAATGAAACCGAGAAGGATAGATTCAGGGCTATCCTAATTCCATCATCTTACGGAAAGTCTAAAAGACTAATAGAGAATCCACTCGACCTTTGGACAGAATTAAAATATGATCACCAGAGAAATGTGATCCTACCAAAGGCAACGTATGGTTGGAGAAATCTCAGAATCCAGGATTATAAGTCCGTGGATGAATATAACTCGGCCCCATTTAATATAATCTCGAAATTAAAGTGGTGTGGTGAAAAGGTAACAAATAATGAGATGTCAGAAATGACATTCTCGACCTTCCACGATAGTAATGTGTTGTTATAACAACAGTATCGAGAAAATGGGTTTAAGACATATGATATCATGTCTGCTGCTCGCTGAGCAAAATAACGAGTTATTAATAAGAAATGGAGAAATGAGATTACCTAAGCATCTCCACGACTTACCCTAAAACCCATATGGTCTATAAAGATGATGAAGAAGATTTCAATCATAAGAAAGATGATCTACTATGAAGCATCAGATTGTTTTAAAAGGAATCCGATTGGTTGAGACATCTTAGGATCATTTTTATGATCTCTTGATTTGTAAATGACAACATAAGGATAGTCAATATTATAAGACCACAAAAGGCATTCACCCAAATGAAAGACCCATTGAGTTATATACTTAAGAATGAATGGTTTCCACATTGAACCAATGGGCAAAGGAAACATCAGTTCCTTTCAGATTATAAGATAATCGTCTAAAGCCTTATAAGGAAAGTGGTCAAAGACTATACCTATATACCCTGATCTTGACTATGCCAAGGATCAGTATGATAAAGGCAAAAGCCATGGTATCATGAATACCCACGAAATTACACTTAATGGCATTGACTGGATTAGCCATCCAAGTCCAAACATGATGCAAAGAAAGATATTACAAAGGCACAAAGAGTTATCCCGTAAAATCTCACGTTGTGTAACATGTGCACAAGGGAAACTCATTAGGCTCTAATGTCTCAAGCACCACGTGATTATAGTATGTCCATGAGGGGGAGTGAGGACAAAACCATGATCCATGAACATACTACACTCACGTGTGATAAGGTCACATAATGGACATTGGCCGAATTCAGGCCATAACCTTATGCACTGGCCGAATTCTTTAAAACACAATGGCCATTATCTAGTGCTTGAGGACACATGAATTCACATGTCTAAGATTAATATGCATCAGGCCATATAAGTGAGCATAGATATTCTCATCTCAGAATAAGGGTCATAAACCAGACATACCATCTTAAGAGAATCTGAATATTCCACCACAGACATATGTGCCACTTAAGATGGAACCTCAGAAGAGGATTGATGATGAGAATATATGTTGGATGAATATACATCTTTCTCCCATGAAATTTAAAAATGTCTTGAGCCAAACATGGGTGATCTAATTAGTGGCCAAGAACACAGATTACATTGACCTCAGTAATCTGATCATCCAACATTAAAAGGAGAAAGTTATAAGCTGGTAAAGAGAGAATGGTATCAACCATCATTGTCTTGGCAAGATCCTCGGACTATTAAATATAAGACGTCCAAATGATATAAAAGCTAGCAGAACTAGATGCCAGACACATTGACCCGAAAAATTATACCAGCTTGCACCTAGAAGAGACACAATCAAGTTGCTACAGAGTCTATATAAAGATAGGCCAATATGTTCCATAAGATAAAGGGACCTCGGAAGGATAAAATGAAATGGTGCATAGAAATGATAAATTCCCGAGGTCATAGAAGGAAACCATTCCCAGACATAGAAAATGGTCGACCACAATATAAGATACCATACAATGGACTTTGGGACGCCAAAATCCATGGTACTTAAGGTGATTTGGGACGCCAAACACCATTATATTAAAGGTCATAAGATTGCAATCTACTATGTCATGTCTGGAATACAATGGAACGCAGAAAAGGGTATCGATACCAATGATATATAAGAAAGCGCAAACAAGGTAGCACTTGAATATAAAGCGAGGATCATGAACCCACGTGTGAGTACTCATGAATTATGAATCATAAAGATAAGGTTATAATGATAAGAAAAACGTGGGGTTTAAAAGATTAAAAGAACCTATAAAAGAGATGGACGTATTGGCCATAAAACGCCATCCGATAAACCAGTGAATGGGTCTTGTGAGATAAAAGAAATCGTGAGATATAGGATATGACCATATGATCTAAGGTATTCATATTCCTACTTAAAAGCATTTAAAGAATGGCTTGATTACACAAGGTTACTCACAGAGACCAAGGAACAGATTATAAAATGATATAAGATCTGTGGTGGATGCTACTACAATCCGAAATGATAATGTCTGGAAAGAAATGATGATGTAGTAAGCAATATATTGATCACTGGATAAAGATACTAAAGGTATCATAGAAATGAGAAAAGAAATTCTCAAAGAACGGTTTTGTTCCTTAGCCGTCTAAGAACTGATGAAATGCAGCTGCATACGATATAAGATATAAAATGATCGATCAAAAGATAATCAGTGAAAGAGTTCTATAAGAACCATCAAAATCAGTTCATGTATTATGGAAATGAAATTCCTTGTGTTCATAAACCAACTTGAAAGAAAGTTGATTGATTCCAAAACGATACAAGTTATCGATTGATTTTTGGACAAGTTATGATCATGATGTTTGGATCATGAGATTGTGATCTATATGGTTTATGGTTGATCCGTGGCTAAGAATATATTGAAACAAATGTAAGATGGTCGTGGCCAAATGGGATCCCACAATGCCGACCATAAAAGCCATAATGGTCGTGGTCGAACAACAGTGCCCGGGCATAGTCGATCATACGGCCGCGACATTAACAAGTTTGTCCAAGGTCCCTATAGCCAAGTTGATTACGGGCAGGGAAACCTCATGAATGGCCACGTGACCAAATGAATTAAGGTCAAGAAAAATGGCTGACCATACGGCCACAAGTATCCATATGGGCCAAGCCCATCCGACCAAGAAAGTTATGGTCGATGTACGGCCCATCACATGACAAATGGTCAAGATACTTATGAACGACCAAATAGCTATATAAGACCATTATATTCAAGAAAGAAACTGAATATGGTCGTGGTTAAGTAAAGAGGTCGTGGTATATACACTAAACCACATGACCCAACCACAAATGCTAAAGTCGTTGGCCATAGGTGCCAAATAGACAACCATTGTTTCAAATGGACGACCAGATCCATACCAAATGAATATATTGGTCACGTCCCTGATCCATCAGCATGCTTAAATTTAATAAAGCTGATGATGAAGAAAGGTAATGAAAGGTTCTAAGGAACCAAAGGTAAACTTATATTTCATTATTTATTTACAAGAAACGAAAGGTTTAAAGTTTGTTTACACTAACCAAACTAACCAACCCAAAGAGGGGTTAAGTGGTTTTGCTAATACAGGTTTTCAGGTTTATATTTGTTCCATATAAAAGAAAATCACAAACAGGTTATGTACTTGCACATGGAGGCATTACAATCTAATGGAAGTCTATGAAGTAGGCGAAGGCCGCAGTAATCAAACCGGTGGAAGAGAAGGTTCGGCCATTACCTATAAAGATGATACATAGTTCAACTGAAGATGGTACAATCTGTGACTGGTCATGAGAGACAATGCACGTGAAGATGATGCAAATATGTGGAAGTAATTCGTGATCCATAATGGATCATATCACAGTTCGTGGAGATATGCGTCAAAGACAAGGAACAAGTGCATACGACCATATTGTGGTGTACACATCAACAACGAGGTTCAAGAAGTACAAATGCAATCAAGTAAGAACCAAAGCAAGTTTTGTTCAACCTCTACGTTCAAGAAGTCATTATACAAGAAAGGATTGAAAGACATCCAATGAGGTACAAAACAGGGGGAGTAATGCGGCTGTACTCTTTTTCCTATCTATGGCTTCCCTTTTTACCACATTGGGTTTTGGGTTTACCATAGAAAGGTTTTAACGAGGCAGCATACCAAACGCATTATGAACTCAAGATGGTTATAACATCCAAGGGGGAGTGTTATGAACCAGATGATTGTGGATGCAATAACCATTGGATTAGATGGAACCGGATCCGACCATGGATAGGATCGGACCGACCCAAAAGGAATCTCACCGACCAGAAAGGAATATTCCATCGACCAAGATATGGATAAGGATCAATCAAGACTTTCCTTTTCCTAGTTAGATTAGGTTTTCCTTTTCCATGATTATCTAGGAATGTTATCTTTCCATTTATCTATTCATAAGTCCCTATATATATAAAGGGCTCCTTGTATTCGATTGACACATTCAGAATCAATAAGAAAGACAAATTCTCCCAACACTTTTATAACAGAATCCAATTTATAAAGACAAAATTCATAGAGTTTTTGTCTATATCTTATCTATGGACTATAGTGATCGATGTTTGTTAAACACAATCGCTTCATCTTGGTTGTACAAAAATAAACAACAGAAATTTCGTTATAAATCTATGAAGAACAAATATAATCTAAACTATCTTTTTTCTACGTTTTTGGCTCAAAATGATGCGCGTGAATGGTCATACACCAATCCTGATTTTCAAGCGGATCAACCAGGTTCTTTGAGAATGTCACCAACATCTGAAACATGGAAAATGCCGAGGATGAATTAAGTGCAACTATGATGCGCATTAAACCATGACACCACGAGTTCGGGCTGGATTATACGTAATAGCAATGAAGTTTTTCAAAATGGTGGTTTTGGACTAATGGGATTTATAATAAACATTACTCTATAATATTCTAACTAAGTAGATATCCGCACCTTGTGTAATTGTTAGAAAATAATTATATTTACTTTACATATTTGTTTATAAATTCTATCAGACAACCAAATCATTAGCATTTACTATATAAAAATGCTAATATTTGATCGGATAAAAATATATGCATAAAGTTCAGGTAGGTTTGATTATTATAAATATGTTAAGTTAGAAATATATCTAGCTTTAAAAAACAAAAAAAAATTCGCAGAGATTGTGTTAATAATCTCTATATTATATTATTATTTTCTTTTTGAATTCAAAAATTTATGAACCTAAACTTATAATTTCCTTGTATTAGTGACAAGATCCGGTTGTTAAATTTACTTCCATCAATTGTTGAGACTTGAATCTAACCTTCTACCCTTAGGACAAAAGGTTTTACCAATAGAGTTATCAGCTGCATATCTCTCTATATTATATTGATATTGGTTAAAAATAAACAACATAAAATTCATTATAGTTCTACAAAGAATAAATAGAATTATACTGATGTTTGTAGTTTTAATCCTATAACTTCTGCTGATAAAAAAATATATAAAATTTAACATTTAAACAAAAACATAAAGAATTTCAACCATATGTTTCCTTCTATGTTTTGACATTTATAGAATACTATTAAATTGTGAGGTATTTAGTTTTCGTCTAATTAGAAAAGCACATAACATATTAATTAGTGAAGTGTGAGATGATTATAAAGATGCTATAATCTCCTCAATTTTATCAAAAATTTGTGAGTGAAAGACAAAAAAAATGAAATTTTAAGGTTTATGTAATGTAATATTTAAAATGCTATATGTTAAAGTAAAATATCTCAAGGTATTATATGGAGGATACATCTATCTTATTAAAGTAGAAATACTTTAGGATTTTGTTTGGAAACATGGATAATAAGGATTATTTGGATACATGGATAGCAGTATT
Organism: Moricandia moricandioides; assembly: GCA_905132885.1. Lineage (NCBI taxonomy): Eukaryota > Viridiplantae > Streptophyta > Magnoliopsida > Brassicales > Brassicaceae > Moricandia > Moricandia moricandioides. The sequence goes on along the minus strand of CAJHQQ010004475.1, from coordinate 1,432 downwards.
AAAAATACTTCCTTTTATTTACAAATTTAGCCTTTGCATTTACAATAAATTAAGTACTTCATTTTTATATTTTTTTATTTACAAATTCTGGTAGTGCATTTAAAATCAATTTAAATTAAATAATTACAATTCTAAAGTTTATCTAACCAAATCGATATTAATATATTGACAATTAAAAATTTTAGTATGTTGTTTCATTTCAAAATAAATTAAAAAAAACAAGTTAATATATGAATAATACAATTACATCAAATTGCATCAAATTATACGTTTTGAATATAATATTATGTATAAGTAAAAAAAATAGAATATAATATTATGTATAAGTAAGAAAAATATAATCAACATCTATATTATAATATAATATTTTATTCTATATGTAAATAACAAAACATAAAAAATATACAAAAGATTTTTTTATAAAAACAGCGATTTATAAGTTTATGTTGAACCCAAGTTAAATCAAACACCCGCGCAGGAGCGAGGGTCAAATTCTAGTCTATCTTATTAAAGTAGAAGTATTTTAGGATTTTGTTTGGAAACATGGATAGTGAAGATTGTTTGGATACATGGATAACAATATTAAAAATAATTTCTTTTATTTACAAACTTAGCCTTTACATTTACAATAAATTAAGTATTTTATTTTTATATTTTTTATTTACAGATTCTGCTACTGCATTTAAAATAAATCTATCTTATTAAAGTAGAAGTACTTTAGGATTTTGTTTGGAAACATGGATAATGAAGATTGTTTGGATACATGGATAGCAGTATTAAAAATAATTTCTTTTATTTACAAACTTAGCCTTTACATTTACAATAAATTAAGTATTTTATTTTTATATTTTTTTTATTTAGAAATTCTGCTACTGCATTTAAAATAAATTTAAATTAAATAGTTACAATTCCAAAGTTTATATAACCAAATCGATATTTATATATTGATAATTAAAAATTTTAGTATGTTGTTTCATTTCAAAATAAATTAACAAAAAAAAAGTTAATATATGAATAATACAATTACATCAAATTGCATCAAGTTATACATTTTAATATAATATTATGTACAAATAATTTTTTATCAACATTTATATTATAATATAATATTATACTCTATATGTAAATTACAAAACATAAAAAATATACAAAGGATTTTTTTATAAAAACAGCGATTTATCAGTTTACATTGAATACAAGTTAAATCAAACATCCGCGCAGGAGCGCGGGTCAAGTTCTAGTAATGTCATTAAAATCACAACTCATGTATACTAATCAACATTTATATTATAATATAATATTATAATCTATATGTAAATTACAAAACATAAAAAATATACAAAAGATTTTTTTATAAAAGCAGCGATTTATCAGTTTACGTTGAATACAAGTTAAATCAAACACCCGCGCAGGAGCGCGGGTCAAGTTCTAG
>CAJHQQ010004474.1:0-27651 GCA_905132885.1 Moricandia moricandioides | reverse complement strand
ACAATGGCTCTAACCGGTTCCACAACACAAAGGAAGAGAAGTCACCTTACCCTAAGGGGTTTAAACCGTTCCAGAAGGATCACAAGTCCTATCCAAGTGATGCGTCCCTAGGATGCTCTTTGGTTGATGGGAATGGATAGATCCTTGCAAGAACGAATCAGGGACTCAAGTTCTTCAAGGTTTGTGGATTGAATGGTGACACAATAGGGATGGATGATCTCTTGATACTCCTAGATGAATAACTCGGATATGACACACCAAATTAAAAAGCTGGATGATTACAATAGGGTTTAGAGACCCCTTTAAATAAGAAACCAGAGAACATGCTCTCTAGGGTTTTGGAACTTAAGCAAAAAGGAAACTATAGTCTAAGTTTAACATAAGCTTTAAAATGAAATAAAAATGTAAACTTCTTTGGGAAAAATGTCATTTAAATCACCAACTTTCAAATTTGGTTGAAAAAAAGCATGAACTTTCTCGTGGACCATTTAAAGCCTCAACTTATCTTGATTAGTCGTTTTAATCTCTAACATATTTTGACTAAGCTATTTTTAAGACGTCGTTAAAATAGTTAACAGATTGAGTTAACGGGGTTAACCTCCGTTTCTTATCTCTGTTAAATTTAAATGATGTCGTTTTGATTTTTTCTAAAAAAATTGCAGCACAAAGGAATCGAACCCGTGACCAAAGCTATTTTGTTACAACGTTAAACCACTAGACCGCTTACAACTTCGTTCATTATTGTTTAAACTAGTACTTATAATTATTAAACCTTTAAATCATCTTCTCTCAGCTAAATCAGTTTTGACGAGGGCGTAAAATACACATATTCGACCAGCCCACAAGACAGGTGTCTTGAGCAAGGAAGCATGAGCAGACCCATTTGAGGATTTCTTCGTGAAAATGAAAATTCGATGGAAAGTTGTTCCTTGGAATTATGAAAGATGGATTTTTGAAGAAGTAAACCAGAGGAGGCTGATGAAAAGTTGATTAAAATCTCAAGTAGGACACTGAAGCGGCTTGAACTAGTGACAATGGCATCGTTTCTTCTTGATTTGTGCGGTGGAAATTTTTTATGGAGGTTTAATAATTATAAGTACTAGTTTAAACAATAATGAACGAAGTTGTAAGTGGTCTAGTGGTTTAACGTTGTAACAAATATAACTTTGGTCACGGGTTCGATTCCCTTGTGCAACACTTTTTTGAAAAAATCAAAACGACATCATTTAAATTTAACAGTGATAAGAAACGGAGGTTAACCCCGTTAACTCAATCTGTTAACTATTTTAACGACATCTTAAAAATAGCTTAGTCAAAATATGTTAGAGATTAAAACAACTAGTCAAGATAAGTTGAGGCTTTAAATGGTCCACGAGAAAGTTCATGCTTTTTTTCAACCAAATTTGAAAGTTGGTGATTTAAATGACATTTTTCCCAAACTTCTTTAGTCTTGGACCGAGATAGGGCCTAAGTGATGTGAAGACAAGTTGTGGCCTCGTTAAAAACCTTCCTCCGGAAAACCTCGTGGGACAAAACCAAAAGCAAGGAAAAGAGCACGCACCCCATGTCTTGCCTAGACACTAACTCAGCTTGATGTAGAGATGGCTTGAATGGTGATCAAGACATCTCGGATCAGACCTTGTCCAAGACTTTCTTGTAGTGGATGTGAAGTGAGTAATCCAACAACATTCTCTTTGAGCTTCTTGACTCTGGAACGAGTCATGGGACCTTCAGGAATGGCTAGAGCATCATCACCAGGCTGCTGGTGCAATGTAGCTTCATGTGGCTCATCTAGACTCTCCTTGTTCTCCTTAGTGATCCGGTCCATGATCACATCATCCCCTCCCTCTTGAAAAGGATTTGTCCTCAAATCAGGTTCATCTACAGCAAAAGGAGCCAAGTCAGTGACATTGAAGCTATTTGATACATCATACTTACCTTGGAGATCAAGTTTGTAGGCATTGTCATTGATCTTGTGGATGATCTCGAAGGGTCCATCAACCCTTGGCATCAGCTTGGACTTCCTCTCGTTGGGGAACCTATCCTTCCTCAGGTGCAACCAAACTTGGTAACCAACTTCAAAAGTTCTCACACGTCTCCCCTTGTTAGCTTGCTTCTCATAAAGCTTGGTCTTATGCTCAATGTTTTGTCTAGCCTTTTCATGGATCCGTTGGACCATCTCTGCTTTCTTCTTGCCATCTAGACTTATCCTTTCACACTCAGGTAAAGGCATTAGATCCAAAGGAGAGGTGGGATTGAACCCATAAACAATCTCAAAAGGTGAATACTTAGAATCAGAATACATAGCATGATTGTATGCAAATTCACAGTGTGGTAAGTATTCTTCCCATGTCCTTAAGTTCTTTTTAATGAATGCACGCAGGAGTGTTCCTAAGGTTCTATTAACTACTTCAGTTTGTCCATCAGTTTGTGGATGACATGTAGTAGAAAACAACAGTTTAGTGCCTAGCTTAGACCAAAGTGTCTTCCAGAAGTAACTAAGAAACTTAGTGTCCCTATCAGAAACTATAGTCCTAGGCATGCCATGCAAACGAACAACCTCTTTAAAGAACAAGTTAGCAACGTGCAATGCATCATCAGTCTTATGACATGCTATGAAATGTGCCATCTTAGAGAACCTATCAACAACCACAAAGATTGAATCCTTTCCTGTTCTAGTCCTAGGTAAACCAACAATAAAGTCCATGGAAATGTCATTCCAGGGATGGTGTGGAATGGGTAAAGGAGTATACAAACCCTGGGATTGGACTTGGGACTTGGCATGCTTGCAAGTAGCACACCTCCCACAGATTCTTTCTACATCTCTCTTCATGTGCGGCCAATAGAAGTGATCCTGCAAAACTTTTAAGGTCTTGGCAATCCCAAAGTGTCCCATTAGACTGCCCCCATGGGATTCCCTGACAAAAAGATCTCTCAAAGAGCAATCAGGCACACACAATCTATTGTCATAAAACAAGTAGCCTTCTTTTCAAAAGTAATGCCCTGCAGCAAACTTAGCACAAGAAGCATAGGCTTCCTTGAAATCATGGTCAGTATCATACATATCCTTTATCTGCTCAAACCCAAGCAACTTAGCATCTAGGGTGGTCAAGAGAACATACCTCCGAGATAGTGCATCAGCAACTACGTTCTCCTTACCTTGTTTATATTTGATCACGTATGGGAAGGTCTCAATGAACTCAACCCACCTTGCGTGTCTCTTGCTAAGCTTACTCTGCCCTTTTAGATACTTTAGGGACTCATGATCAGTGTGTATGACAAACTCCTTGGGCCACAAGTAGTGTTGCCACGTTTGTAATGCCCTCACCAAGGCATATAGTTCTTTGTCATAGGTTGCATAGTTGAGAGTGGCTCCTCCAAGCTTCTCACTGAAGTATGCTATAGGTTTCCTATCCTGCATCAACACAGCACCAATTCCAATTCCTGAGGCATCACATTCTATTTCAAATGTTTTAGTAAAATCAGGAAACATAAGGAGAGGTGATTGAGTAAGCTTCTCTTTTTGGCTCTGGAAAGCCTTCTCTTGTGCTTCTCCCCACTTGAATCCCACATCCTTCTTTATCACTTCAGTCAAGGGAGCTGCAATGGTTCTAAAGTCTCTCACAAATCTCCTATAGAACCCAGCAAGTCCATGGAAGCTCCTCACTTCTCCTACTGTGGTTGGACTCGGCCAGTCCTTGATGGCTTTGATCTTCTCCTCATCGACCTTAACTCCATCTGCACTCACAACAAAACCTAGGAAAACCAAGTTATCCGTGCAAAAGGTGCACTTCTTGAAGTTGGCATAAAGCTTTTCATTCCTTAAAACATTCAGGACAGCCCTAAGATGATCTAGATGTTCTTCTAAGTTCTTGCTATATACTAAGATTTCATCAAAGTATACTACAACAGAAATGCCTATGAATGATCTAAGAACATGATTCATTAACCTCATGAATGTACTAGGTGCATTGGTTAACCCAAATGGCATAACTAACCACTCATATAATCCATGTTTAGTTTTAAATGCAGTCTTCCATTCATCTCCTTCTTTCATCCTAATCTGATGATAACCACTTTTTAAATCAATCTTAGAAAAGATGCAAGAACCATGTAATTCATCAAGCATATCATCAAGTCTAGGGATAGGGTGGCGATACCACTTGATGCAGCAATCTGAATCTTCTTGTGGTTTGTGTACTGCTTACACTGAAAGACTAACTCAATCTTCTTCTCCCACTCAAGGTAGGCATCCGGATCAGCTTTGCCATGGAATGGGGGTATCTTGATCTTCAAACCAGCAAGCTCATCTCCCTGGTTCATCCTTCTCTCTTGGACACGCCTAGGTCTTCTTGAGGATGAACTAAGGTGCTCATACTCATTGTCAGTCTCCTCATAACCATCATGCTCTTGGCGAGTTGCATGCGGTCTCTCTTCTCTCCTAGTCTCTCGGTTTGGCACTTGACTAGTAGCTCTCCTGATGTCTTCTCTGAGCTCTCTCCGGATGTCATTGAGGTTGGTCCTCATCATCTCGGTCATGGTTGCCAACATGTTCTGGTTGAGTTGATTTGTCATAGCCTCCATGAGAAGCTTGTTCTTCCTGACGAGTGCAGCTTCTTCTTCAGACTCGGAGCCCATGTTTCCTGCACAAGGATAAACAAAACAACCAGTAAAAGGTTTCTAGGTAACAAGACAAGCAAAAAGGAAAAAGAAAACAAGCTTGTTTTGCAAGACAAAAGCAAAAAGGACAATCGGCTAGGTTAAAAGGAAAAGATCAAGCAAAAAGGAAAAACTTCTAAACTTTTTCCTAATCTCTTCTAAGGTTTTCTAGCACCCTAACAGCCTTAATCTACTCGTGTTCAAGGTGATAAACAAGTTAAACAGATGAACAAAGTGATCGACAAAGGTGAGACATGCGGCTAGGGTTACTCTCTCTCTAGGGTTTCCGCAAAAACCAAAAAGGAAAATTTTAAAATCCTTGTCTAATCTCTTATGCAACTCGAGCAGCCCTAAACAAATTAGTTCTATTGCTTATTCAAGGTGATAGAGATGAAACACGGATGAAACAAAAAAAAACAAGAGAGGATAGCGAGTACCTCCCAACCAAAGTTGCTCTGATACCACTTGATGCGTCCCTAAGATTCTCTTTGGTTGATGGGAATGGATAGATCCTTGCAAGAACGAATCAGGGACTCAAGTTCTTCAAGGTTTGTGGATTGAATGGTGACACAAGAGGGATGGATTATCTCTTGATACTCCTAGATGAATAACTCGGATATGACACACCAAATTAGACACCCTTAGGTCTCTGGATACTACACACCAGACTCTACACACTTTCTAGAGAGAGAGCCGTCAAGGAGAAAAGATACTTGTTTATTAAAACGCTGGATGATTACAATAGGGTTTAGAGACCCCTTTAAATAAGAAACCAGAGAACATGCTCTCTAGGGTTTCGGAACTTAAGCAAAAAGGAAACTATAGTCTAAGTTTAACATAAGCTTTAAGATGAAATAAAAATGTAAACTTCTTTAGTATTGGACTGAGATAGGGCCTAAGTGATGTGAAGACAAGTTGTGGCCTCGTTAAAAACCTTCCTCCGGAAAACCTCGTGGGACAAAACCAAAAGCAAGGAAAAGAGCACGCACCCCATGTCTTGCCTAGACACTAACTCAGCTTGATGTAGAGATGGCTTGAATGGTGATCAAGACATCTCGGATCAGACCTTGTCCAAGACTTTCTTGTTGTGGATGTGAAGTGAGTAATCCAACAACATTCTCTTTGAGCTTCTTGACTCTGGAACGAGTCATGGGACCTTCAGGAATGGCTAGAGCATCATCACCAGGCTGCTGGTGCAATGTAGCTTCATGTGGCTCATCTAGACTCTCCTTGTTCTCCTTAGTGATCCGGTCCATGATCACATCAAGACAACACTTAGCAAAGCATGGAATCATTCATCAAACAAGCTGTCCATACACACCACAACAAAATGGAGTGGCTGAGAGGAAGAATAGACACCTTATGGAGGTTGCAAGGAGCATGATGTTCCACACCAATGTCCCAAAGAGATTTTGGGGAGATTCTGTGGTGTCAGCAGGCTACCTTATTAACAGAATCCCAACCAAAATCCTCAAAGATATATTTCCATTTCAGGTATTAAACAAGACTAAACCTCCCATAGATCATTTGCGTGTGTTTGGGTGTGTGTGCTTTGTATTGGTACCAGGTGAGCAGAGGAACAAGCTTGATCCTAAGAGTATCAAAGCCATGTTCATTGGGTACTCCCACACGCAGAAGGGATACAAGTGTTACCTACCAGACTCAAAAAGGGTGATGGTCTCAAGGGATGTCAAGTTTGTAGAATCCAAAGGGTACTATGATGAGAAGGACTGGGAAAACCTAAGAGATCTCTCACACGGACCATCAGATAGGGCAAACAACCTGAGAATCATTATGGAAAGCTTAGGAATCACTCCATCACCACCAAATGTTGTGCACAAGGAAGCAACACCACCTGTTTTTGAGACAGTCCATCTTGATCCTGAGTGGGGCAGTGAGCATGAATCAACACCAGAAACTGATTCAGCATCAGCACATGATCAAGATGGAGCAGAAACTAACTCAGATTCAACATCAGTACATGACCAAGATGAAGCAGTACATGACCAAGATCAGCACAATTCTAGTGGAAATCAAGGGCAGGATGATCTAATGGTGGAGGAGCAGACTCAGCCATTAAGAAGAAGTACCAGAGTGAGAAAAGACCCATCAAATTGGATCAACACCAGAGTATACTTCAACAGCAATGCAGTGGCTCATCCTCCTCAAGCAACCTGTTCATTTTCAAGCTATCCTCAAGAGCATGTAACTTTCATCACCAATCTGGATCAAGATTATGTTCCAAAGACCTATGAGGAGGCCATGGCTCATGAAGAATGGAGAGAGTCAGTTGGAGATGAGATCAATGCCATGATCAAGAATGATACTTGGTATGAAACTGAGCTCCCCAAAGGAAAGAAGGCAGTGACAAGTCACCTGCTCTATACCATCAAATACTTGGCTAATGGAAAGCCAGAAAGGAGGAAGACAAGGCTAGTTGCAAGAGGATACACCCAGGTCTATGGAGAAGACTATCTAGACACCTTTGCACCAGTAGCAAAGCTCCACACTATAAGGATTCTTCTCTCAGTGGCAGTGAGACCACCTCCTGGTATGGAGGACATGGTCAAACCAGGAAATGTTTTAAGGCTGAAGAAGGCAATTTATGGATTGAAACAATCACCAAGAGCCTGGTATCACAAGCTGAGTACAACCTTAAATGGAAGAGGGTTTGTAAAATCAGAAGCTGACCATACTCTCTTCACCCTCACAAGTAAGCAAGGAATTGTGGTGATCCTGATCTATGTGGATGATATTATCATCACAGGAAGTAACAAGGAAGGTATCATCTCTACTAAAGCTTTCCTTAAGTCTAGTTTTGATATTAAAGATTTGGGTGAGCTAAAGTACTTTCTAGGGATAGAAATGTGCCGCTCTAAAGAGGGGCTTTTCCTATCTCAAAGAAAGTACACACTTGATCTTTTAAATGAGACAGGAAAACTTGGAACAAGAGTAGCCAAGACACCACTTGAAGAAGGGTACAAAGTCTTGCGTGAGGGGGAGTTTGATGACACTGTGTTTGGCGACTTCAAGCTCTATAGAAGGATGGTTGGGAAGTTGATCTACCTTACCATTACAAGACCAGACATCTGCTTTGCTGTGAACCAAGTAAGCCAATATATGCAAGCACCAAAGGTCCATCATTGGAACATGGTGGAGAGGATCATGAGATATCTAAGAGAGGCTCATGGTCAAGGTGTTTGGATGGGATGCAACCAAAGCACAGAGATTGTGGGATATTGTGATGCAGATTGGGCTGGTGATAGAGTGGACAGGAGGTCCACGACAGACTATTGCACATTTATTGGAGGCAATCTTGTGACTTGGAAGAGAAAGAAACAGAAGGTGGTGTCTTGTTCAAGTGCTGAGGCAGAATATAGAGCAATGAGGAAGCTGACTAGTGAGCTCATCTGGATCATGAACCTGCTAAGAGACTTAGACATTGAGACAACATCACCAATCACCATGCACTGTGATAACCAGGCAGCCATCCACATAGCATCCAACTCAGTGTTTCATGAGAGGACAAAGCATATTGAAGTAGATTGTCACAAGGTTAGACAAGCAGTAGAACAGAAGATCATACTACCTTGCTACACTAGAAGTGAAGACCAACTAGCAGATATCTTCACCAAAGGAGCAAGCACCAAAGTCTGTGAATCCATTCATCCAAGATTAGGGCTCATAGACCTATCTAGATCATGATCCCCTAAGTCATGAAGCATCTACTCTTTTCCCTTAAGTGTGTTTTTATCCCACTGTGGTTTTTCATACTTAAGGTTTTAATGAGGGATGTCTTCATGAATTCCAAGCTTGACCATTACCCATGATCAAGCATGAGGGGGAGTATTGACATGGATGTGAATATGAAGCAATAAAACAAGACAAGAGGATGTAGAGGTTCAGATGGTTGAAGAAGTGTTCTGTCTACATGAACCTTGGAACTCAAGTCTGTCCGTACAAGACTTGGAACTCAAGTTTGTCTGTACAAGACTTGGAACTCAAGCTTCATATCCGTGTGCTAGGTTACCTTAGAAGACAAGGAGATGAACTAAACTTGTCTGGACAGAACTGGGAAGAGGAGAGACTCGTTGAAGTAAAGACAAGAGACAAGCAAGTGGCAAATAGAATATAATAAAAGTCACATGTTGCCTTAAGGCTTGGAGACCGTTCAGGAGCAGTCACTATCCAGATTCAAATCCTCTCCAGAGCTTCTTTGTTTAATATATCCTTGTTGTCTTGGTTTGTCCCAATTAAGTCTTTAAATAACCTTGTATGCTTCCCAAAATTAAGCAAGGAAAATCATTTCCTCCTTTACTCCTTTCTCTCTCTCGGATGCCCTAGTTCCTCTCTCTCTCTCTCTCGCCTGTTCTTCATTCTATTCTCCAGTGTTCTTCACTTTCTTTCAGAAACTTCATCTACAGCAGCTTTGATCATAAGGATCTCCATTTCCTGATAATAATCTTCAACACTCTTGCTGCCTTGAGTGAGCCTCCTTAGCTTTTGATGAACCTCTCTATTGTAGTGACTAGGAACAAATCGTCTCTTCATGATAGTTTTGAGTTCATATCAGGAAGCTACTTGTGGTTCTCCTGTCCTGCGCCTGGTTGTGACAGTCTGATCCCACCAATGCAGTGCATATCCATCAAATTCAGTAACAGCAAGCCTCACTTTCTTTGGTTCTGAGTAGTTTTGACAATCAAACACCAACTCAATCTTCTTCTCCCACTCCAAGTAGGCATCCGGATCATTCTTACCACAGAAAGGTGGTATCCTGAGCTTGAGATTGCCAAGACTATCATCAAGTTGTTCTCTGGGAGCGCGCTGAACATGGGTTCTGGTGTGAGATGCTGCTCTCACTGATTTTACTTCATCTGAACTTCTCCCAGACGATGAGTAGTTGTCCTCAGTTCCTGCTGTGGCCACTCTCTTGCCTCTCCTCTTCTCTCTGGCTGCTTTCCTAACCTGTGAAGAAGTACCCAAGATTTCATCAGTTGGTTGTTTCTGAAAGTTTAACCTTTTGTTAAACTCTTTCATCATGTAAGACATCATAGCCTCCATCTGTAATTTATCAAGTTTAGGGGCGGATATCTCCTCTTCTCTGCTACCATCAGACATGGTTTCCTGTTACAATCTTAACAAGGAAAATGAGTACAACAAAGTATAGCCGAAGCCTCACTTCTCTCAAGTGTTTCTCTCAAGTTTTTGTGGTGATATATCTCTGTGAATCCAACAGTTCAGAAACAGAACAAAGATCAAACTTTTAGAGTAAAATCCCCACCCCAAAGAGAAGAAAAGATAGATAGATTGCAAGATTTTTGGTTGCAAGGAGCTTTACCACCAGAGACTGGATTTCTTTTCAGTCTGGCTGGATTTCTCTTCAGCCTATTGATACTCTGATCGTTTTTGTTTTTCTTTTATACTGGTTGGCCCCCTTGCAGTTTTACAGATAGAAAGAAAAGAGAAACAGAGAATTTGATCGAAATAAGGTTCCCAAAAGAGAAGAAATCGAAATCAAACCCTAAATCAGAAGCCCTCAATCTGCTCTGATACCACTTAATGAAACCCTTGGTGTTTCTGATCCCTTTTCGAATGATCTGAGGGTGATTCTGGTTTGAACTCTTGATTGGAAACGTTGGGATGATTGGTTCCCTTGATAAAACAGAACAATGATCAATGGATTGTGGAAGAAGGTAGTGATGAGGGTGATTCTTCAGTGAGAGATCGATGGAGAGATCAATCACTTGTAAAGAATTGCCTATGATCGAGCAGGTCACCGCTCAGACGTGATCACTAGGCAAGATGCAGAGGACTTGACTCCTAAGCAATCGATGTTCAGAGGCTGAACCAAGGATTCACAAGCTTTTAGAGAGAATTTGATAAAAAAAGTGAATGATCTTATTGAAATCGAAACATGAGTTTATGTAGAACAAATAGCACGCCAAAAGACTTATTGGGAACTAAACAAGACTTTCTAAATTGTAGAAAACAAGAAAGACTAAGGGAAAAACTATGCAGGACCGAACACTGAGTAGTTGAAGAGCTTGGTTTGGTTCTGGTCTTGTTCTTCCATCGAATTTGGGTCTGGTTTGATGTAAACCATTCCAACAATGGCTTTCTCCATTCTTCTGGTTTGTGATCGAGTGATAGGGCCTTTAGAAAGGTTGAATGGGTCCTTAGCTTGGAAAGAGAAAACAGATCCTGATCCATCAAGGTTTTGGGTTGAAATTGCATCTCTTTGGGCTGAAGAGGACACATCTTTTCCTTTAGCAAGTTTGGGCCAAGTTCCTTCAGTTCCAGCTAGGTCCATCTCGCCTAGAGTGTTCAGCTCATCTTGTTCCCCATCAGTGTCACTCAGCTGGTGCAGCACGTTTGTCTCCTCTTCAGTGTCACTGAGCTGGTTCAGCTCACTCTGCTCCAAAACAGCTGCTGGTTCAAGCTCGGTTACATCACTTCAGGATGATTCTAAACTGATTTATGAGTCCAGATCAAGTTTCTTACATCGTGATTCATTCTGGTTTTATTTGTATCAAGAAGAAATTCCAAAATCTCCAAACAGGGTAAACTGGAATCACTACGGTTAAAAGTGGGATAACTTCTTCATCATAAGTCCAATGATATTGATTCAACTTCAGGATGATTCGACACTGATTTATGAGTCCAAATCAAGCTTCTTACATCGTGATTCATTCTGGTTTTATTTGTATGAAGAAGAAATTGCCAAATCTCCAAACAGGGCAAAGTGGAATCACTTCGGTTAAAAGTGGGATAACTTCTTCATCATAACTCCAATGATATTGATTCAACTTCAGGGTGATTCTACACTGATTAATGAGTCCAAATCAAGCTTCTTACATCGTGATTCATTCTGGTTTTATTAGTATCAAGAATAAATTCCCAAATCTCCAAACAGGACAAACTGGAATCACTTCGGTTAAAAGTGGGATAACTTCTTCATCATAAGTCCAATGATATTGATTCAACTTCAGGGTGATTCGACACTGATTTATGAGTCCAGATCAAGTTTCTTACATCATGATTCATTCTGGTTTTATTAGTATCAAGAAGAAATTGCCAAATCTCCAAACAGGACAAACTGGAATCACTTCGGTTAAAAGTGGGATAACTTCTTCATCATAACTCCAATGATATTGATTCAACTTCAGGGTGATTCTACAATGATTAATGAGTACAAATCAAATTTATTACATCATGATTCGTTCTGGTTTTATTAGTATCAAGAATAAATTCCCAAATCTCCAAACAGGGCAAACTGGAATCACTTCGGTTAAAAGTGAGATAACTTCTTCATCATAAGTCCAATAATATTGATTCAACTTCAGGATGATTCTAAACTGATTTATGAGTCCATATCAAGTTTCTTACATCATGATTCATTCTGGTTTTATTTGTATCAAGAAGAAATTGCCAAATCTCCAAACAGGGTAAACTGAATCACTACGGTTAAAAGTGGGATAACTTCTTCATCATAAGTCCAATGATATTGATTCAACTTCAGGATGATTCTACACTGATTTATGAGTCCAAATCAAGCTTCTTACATCGTGATTCATTCTGGTTTTATTTGTATCAAGAAGAAATTGTCAAATCTCCAAACAAGGCAAACTGGAATCACTTCGGTTAAAATTGGAATAACTTCTTCATCATAACTCCAATGATATTGATTCAACTTCAGGGTGATTCTACACTGATTAATGAATTCAAATCAAGCTTCATACAACGTGATTCATTCTGGTTTTATTATTATCAATAATAATTTTCCAAATCTCTAAACAGGGCAAACTGGAATCACTTCGGTTAAAAGTGGGATAACTTCTTCATCATAAGTCCTATGATCCTGAGTCAACTTCAGGGTGATTCGACACTGATTTATGAGTCCAAATCAAGCTTCTTACATCGTGATTCATTCTGATTTTATTAGTATCAAGAAGAAATTGCCAAATCTCCAAACAGGGCAAACTGGAATCATTTCGGTTAAAAGTGGGATAACTTCTTCATCATAACTCCAATGATATTGATTCAACTTCAGGGTGATTCTACACTGATTAATGAGTCCAAATCAAGCTTCTTACATCATGATTCATTCTGGTTTTATTAGTATGAAGAATAAATTCCCAAATCTCCAAACAGGACAAACTGGAATCACTTCGGTTAAAAGTGGGATAACTTCTTCATCATAAGTCCAATAATATTGATTCAACTTCAGGATGATTCTAAACTAATTTATGAGTCCAGATCAAGTTTCTTACATCGTGATTCATTCTGGTTTTATTAGTATCAAGAAGAAATTGCCAAATCTCCAAACAGGAAAAACTGGAATCACTACGGTTAAAAGTGGGATAACTTCTTCATCATAACTCCAATAATATTGATTCAACTTCAGGATGATTCTACACTGATTTATGAGTCCATATCAAGCTTCTTACATCGTGATTCATTCTTTTTTTTATTTGTTATTAAGAAGAAATTGCCAAATCTCCAAACAGGGCAAACTGGAATCACTTCGGTTAAAATTGGGAGAACTTCTTCATCATAACTCCAATGATATTGATTCAATTTCAGGGTGATTCTACACTGATTAATGAGTCCAAATCAAGCTTCTTACATCGTGATTCATTCTGGTTTTATTAGTATCAAGAATAAATTCACAAATCTCCAAACAGGGCAAACTGGAATCACTTCGGTTAAAAGTGGGATAACTTCTTTATCATAACTCCTATGATCTTGAGTCAACTTCAGGGTGATTCGACACTGATTTATGAGTCTAAATCAAGCTTCTTACATCGTGATTCATTTTGGTTTTATTAGTATCAAGAAGAAATTGCCAAATCTCCAAACAGGGCAAACTAGAATCACTTCGGTTAAAAGTGAGATAACTTCTTCATCATAAATCCAATGATATTGATTCAACTTCAGGGTGATTCTACACTGATTAATGAGTCCAAATAAAATTTCTTACATCATGATTCATTCTGGTTTTATTAGTATCAAGAATAAATTTCCAAATCTCTAAACAGGGCAAACTGGAATCACTTCGGTTAAAAGTGAGATAACTTCTTCATCATAAGTCCAATGATATTGATTCAACTTCAGGGTGATTCTACACTGATTAATGAGTCCAAATCAAGTTTCTTACATCGTGATTCATTCTGGTTTTATTAGTATCAAGAATAAATTCCCAAATCTCCAAACAGGACAAACTGGAATCACTTCGGTTAGAAGTGGGATAACTTCTTTATCATAACTCCAATGATCTTGATTCAACTTCAGGGTGATTTGACACTGATTGGTGAGTCCAAATCAAGCTTCTTACATCGTGATTCATTCTGGTTTTATTTGTATCAAGAAGAAATTGCCAAATCTTTAAACAGGGCAAACTGGAATCTGTACGGTTAAAAGTGGGATAACTTCTTCATCATAACTCCAATGATATTGATTCAACTTCAGGGTGATTCTACACTGATTAATGAGTCCAAATCAAGCTTCTTACATCGTGATTCATTCTGGTTTTATTAGTATCAAGAATAAATTCCCAAATCTCCAAACAGTGCAAACTAGAATCACTTCGGTTAAAAGTGGGATAACTTCTTCATCATAACTCCTATGATCTTGAGTCAACTTCAGGGTGCTTCGACACTGATTTATGAGTCCAAATCAAGCTTCTTACATCGTGATTCATTATGGTTTTATTAGTATCAAGAAGAAATTGCCAAATCTCCAAACAGGGCAAACTGGAATAACTTCGGTTAAAAGTGGGATAACTTCTTCATCATAACTCCAATGACATTGATTCAACTTCAGGGTGATTCTACACTGATTAATGAGTCCAAATCAAATTTCTTACATCGTGATTCATTCTGGTTTTATTAGTATCAAGAATAAATTCCCAAATCTCCAAACAGGATAAACTGGAATCACTTCAGTTAAAAGTGGGATAACTTCTTCATCATAAGTCCAATGATATTGATTCAACTTCAGGATGATTTTAATCTGATTTATGAGTCCAGATCAAGTTTCTTACATTGTGATTCATTCTGGTTTTATTTGTATCAAGAAGAAATTCCAAAATCTCCAAACAGGGTAAACTGGAATCACTACGGTTAAAAGTGGGATAACTTCTTCATCATAAGTCCAATGATATTGATTCAACTTCAGGATGATTCGACACTGATTTATGAGTCCAAATCAAGCTTCTTACATCGTGATTCATTCTGGTTTTATTTGTATGAAGAAGAAATTGCCAAATCTCCAAACAGGGCAAACTGGAATCACTTCGGTTAAAAGTGGGATAACTTCTTCATCATAACTCCAATGATATTGATTCAACTTCAGGGTGATGCTACACTGATTAATGAGTCCAAATCAAGCTTCTTACATCGTGATTCATTCTGGTTTTATTAGTATCAAGAATAAATTCCCAAATCTCCAAACAGGACAAACTGGAATCACTACGGTGAAAAGTGGGATAACTTCTTCATCATAAGTCCAATGATATTTATTCAACTTCAGGATGATTCTACACTGATTTATGAGTCCAAATCAAGCTTCTTACATCGTGATTCATTCTGCTTTTATTTGTATCAAGAAGAAATTGCCAAATCTCCAAACAGGGCAAACTGGAATCATTTCGGTTAAAAGTGGGATAACTTCTTCATCATAACTCCAATGATATTGATTCAACTTCAGGGTGATTCTACACTGATTAATGAGTCCAAATCAAGCTTCTTACATCGTGATTCATTCTGGTTTTATTAGTATCAAGAATAAATTCCCAAATCTCCAAACAGGGCAAACTGGAATCACTTCGGTTAAAAGTGGGATAACTTCTTCATCATAAGTCCAATAATATTAATTCAACTTCAGGATGATTCTAAACTGATTTATGAGTCCAGATCAAGTTTCTTACATCGTGATTCATTCTGTTTTTATTTGTATCAAGAAGAAATTGCAAAATCTCCAAACAGGGTAAACTGGAATCACTTCGGTTAAAAGTGGGATAACTTCTTCATCATAAGTCCAATGATATTGATTCAACTACAGGGTGATTCTACACTGATTAATGAGTCCAAATCAAGCTTCTTACATCGTGATTCATTCTGGTTTTATTAGTATCAAGAATAAATTCCCAAATCTCCAAACAGGACAAACTGGAATCACTTCGGTTAAAAGTGGGATAACTTCTTCATCATAAGTCCAATAATATTGATTCAACTTCAGGATAATTCTAAACTGATTTATGAGTCCAGATCAAGTTTCTTACATCGTGATTCATTCTGGTTTTATTTGTATCAAGAAGAAATTGCCAAATCTCCAAACAGGGTAAACTGGAATCACTACGGTTAAAAGTGGGATAACTTCTTCATCATAAGTCCAATGATATTTATTCAACTTCAGGATGATTCTACACTGATTTATGAGTCCAAATCAAGCTTCTTACATCGTGATTCATTCTGATTTTATTTGTATCAAGAAGAAATTGCCAAATCTCCAAACAGGGCAAACTAGAATCACTTTGGTTAAAAGTGGGATAACTTCTTCATCATAACTCCAATGATATTGATTCAACTTCAGGGTGATTCTACACTGATTAATGAGTCCAAATCAAGCTTCTTACATCGTGATTCATTCTGGTTTTATTAGTATCAAGAATAAATTCCCAAATCTCCAAACAGGGCAAAATGGAATCACTTCGGTTAAAAGTGGGATAACTTCTTCATCATAACTCCTATGATCTTGAGTCAACTTCAGGGTGATTCGACACTGATTTATGAGTCCAGATCAAGTTTCTTACATCGTGATTCATTCTGGTTTTATTTGTATCAAGAAGAAATTGCCAAATCTCCAAACAGGGTAAACTGGAATCACTACGGTTAAAAGTGGGATAACTTCTCCATCATAAGTCCAATGATATTGATTCAACTTCAGGGTGATTCTACACTGATTAATGAGTCCACATCAAGCTTCTTACATCTTGATTCATTCTGGTTTTATTAGTATCAAGAATAAATTCCCAAATATCCAAACAGGGTAAACTGGAATCACTTCGGTTAAAAGTGGGATAACTTCTTCATCATAAGTCCAATAATGTTGATTCAACTTCAGGATGATTCTAAACTAATTTATGAGTCCAGATCAAGTTTCTTACATCGTGATTCATTCTGGTTTTATTTGTATCAAGAAGAAATTGTCAAATCTCCAAACACAGTAAACTGGAATCACTACGGTTAAAAGTGGGATAACTTCTTCATCATAAGTCCAATGATATTGATTCAATTTCAGGATGATTCTAAACTGATTTATGAGTCCAGATCAAGTTTCTTACATTGTGATTCATTCTGGTTTTATTTGTATCAAGAAGAAATTGCCAAATCTCCAAACAGGGTAAACTGGAATCACTACGGTTAAAAGTGGGATAACTTTTTCATCATAAGTCCAATGATATTGATTCAACTTCAGGGTGATGCTACACTGATTAATGAGTCCAAATCAAGCTTCTTACATCGTGATTCATTCTGGTTTTATTAGTATCAAGAATAAATTCCCAAATCTCCAAACAGGACAAACTGGAATCACTACGGTGAAAAGTGGGATAACTTCTTCATCATAAGTCCAATGATATTTATTCAACTTCAGGATGATTCTACACTGATTTATGAGTCCAAATCAAGCTTCTTACATCGTGATTCATTCTGCTTTTATTTGTATCAAGAAGAAATTGCCAAATCTCCAAACAGGGCAAACTGGAATCATTTCGGTTAAAAGTGGGATAACTTCTTCATCATAACTCCAATGATATTGATTCAACTTCAGGGTGATTCTACACTGATTAATGAGTCCAAATCAAGCTTCTTACATCGTGATTCATTCTGGTTTTATTAGTATCAAGAATAAATTCCCAAATCTCCAAACAGGGCAAACTGGAATCACTTCGGTTAAAAGTGGGATAACTTCTTCATCATAAGTCCAATAATATTAATTCAACTTCAGGATGATTCTAAACTGATTTATGAGTCCAGATCAAGTTTCTTACATCGTGATTCATTCTGTTTTTATTTGTATCAAGAAGAAATTGCAAAATCTCCAAACAGGGTAAACTGGAATCACTTCGGTTAAAAGTGGGATAACTTCTTCATCATAAGTCCAATGATATTGATTCAACTACAGGGTGATTCTACACTGATTAATGAGTCCAAATCAAGCTTCTTACATCGTGATTCATTCTGGTTTTATTAGTATCAAGAATAAATTCCCAAATCTCCAAACAGGACAAACTGGAATCACTTCGGTTAAAAGTGGGATAACTTCTTCATCATAAGTCCAATAATATTGATTCAACTTCAGGATAATTCTAAACTGATTTATGAGTCCAGATCAAGTTTCTTACATCGTGATTCATTCTGGTTTTATTTGTATCAAGAAGAAATTGCCAAATCTCCAAACAGGGTAAACTGGAATCACTACGGTTAAAAGTGGGATAACTTCTTCATCATAAGTCCAATGATATTTATTCAACTTCAGGATGATTCTACACTGATTTATGAGTCCAAATCAAGCTTCTTACATCGTGATTCATTCTGATTTTATTTGTATCAAGAAGAAATTGCCAAATCTCCAAACAGGGCAAACTAGAATCACTTTGGTTAAAAGTGGGATAACTTCTTCATCATAACTCCAATGATATTGATTCAACTTCAGGGTGATTCTACACTGATTAATGAGTCCAAATCAAGCTTCTTACATCGTGATTCATTCTGGTTTTATTAGTATCAAGAATAAATTCCCAAATCTCCAAACAGGGCAAAATGGAATCACTTCGGTTAAAAGTGAGATAACTTCTTTATCATAACTCCTATGATCTTGAGTCAACTTCAGGGTGATTCGACACTGATTTATGAGTCCAGATCTAGTTTCTTACATCGTGATTCATTCTGGTTTTATTTGTATCAAGAAGAAATTGCCAAATCTCCAAACAGGGTAAACTGGAATCACTACGGTTAAAAGTGGGATAACTTCTTCATCATAAGTCCAATGATATTGATTCAACTTCAGGGTGATTCTACACTGAGTAATGAGTCCACATCAAGCTTCTTAAATCTTGATTCATTCTGGTTTTATTAGTATCAAGAATAAATTGCCAAATCTCCAAACAGGGTAAACTGGAATCACTTCGGTTAAAAGTGGGATAACTTCTTCATCATAAGTCCAATAATGTTGATTCAACTTCAGGATGATTCTAAACTAATTTATGAGTCCAGATCAAGTTTCTTACATCGTGATTCATTCTGGTTTTATTTGTATCAAGAAGAAATTGTCAAATCTCCAAACACAGTAAACTGGAATCACTACGGTTAAAAGTGGGATAACTTCTTCATCATAAGTCCAATAATATTGATTCAATTTCAGGATGATTCTAAACTGATTTATGAGTCCAGATCAAGTTTCTTACATTGTGATTCATTCTGGTTTTATTTGTATCAAGAAGAAATTGCCAAATCTCCAAACAGGGTAAACTGGAATCACTACGGTTAAAAGTGGGATAACTTTTCATCATAAGTCCAATGATATTGATTCAACTTCAGGGTGATTCTACACTGATTAATGAGTCCAAATCAAGCTTCTTATATCGTGATTCATTCTGGTTTTATTAGTATCAAGAATAAATTCCCAAATCTCCAAACAGGGCAAACTGAAATCACTTCGGTTAAAAGTGGGATAACTTCTTCATCATAAGTCCAATAATATTGATTCAACTTCAGGATGATTCTAAACTGATTTATGAGTCCAGATCAAGTTTCTTACATCGTGATTCATTCTGGTTTTATTTGTATCAAGAAGAAATTGCCAAATCTCCAAACAGGGTAAACTGGAATCACTTCGGTTAAAAGTGGGATAACTTCTTCATCATAAGTCCAATGATATTGATTCAACTTCAGGGTGATTCTACACTGATTAATGAGTCCAAATCAAGCTTCTTACATCGTGATTCATTCTGGTTTTATTAGTATCAAGAATAAATTCCCAAATCTCCAAACAGGACAAACTGGAATCACTTCGGTTAAAAGTGGGATAACTTCTTCATCATAAGTCCAATAATATTGATTCAACTTCAGGATGATTCTAAACTGATTTATGAGTCCAGATCAAGTTTCTTACATCGTGATTCATTCTGGTTTTATTTGTATCAAGAAGAAATTGCCAAATCTCCAAACAGGACAAACTGGAATCATTTCGGTTAAAAGTGGGATAACTTCTTCATCATAACTCCAATGATATTGATTCAACTTCAGGGTGATTCTACACTGATTTATGAGTCCAAATCAAGCTTCTTACATCGTGATTCATTCTGTTTTTATTTGTATTAAGAAGAAATTGCCAAATCTCCAAACAGGACAAACTGGAATCACTTTGGTTAAAATTGGGATAACTTCTTCATCATAACTCCAATGATATTGATTCAACTTCAGGGTGATTCTACACTGATTAATGAGTCCAAATCAAGCTTCTTACATCCTGATTCATTCTGGTTTTATTAGTATCAAGAATAAATTCCCAAATCTCCAAACAGGGCAAACTGGAATCACTTCGGTTAAAAGTGGGATAACTTCTTCATCATAACTCCTATGATCTTGAGTCAACTTTAGGGGGATTCGACACTGATTTATGAGTCCAAATCAAGCTTCTTACATCGTGATTTATTCTGGTTTTATTAGTATCAAGAAGAAATTGCCAAATCTCCAAACAGGGCAAACTGGAATCACTTCGGTTAAAAGTGGGATAACTTCTTCATCATAACTCTAATGATATTGATTCAACTTCAGGGTGATTCTACACTGATTAATGAGTCCAAATAAAATTTCTTACATCGTGATTCATTCTGGTTTTATTAGTATCAAGAATAAATTCCCAAATCTCCAAACATGACAAACTGGAATCACTTCGGTTAAAAGTGGGATAACTTCTTCATCATCAGTCCAATGATATTGATTCAACTTCAGGATGATTATAAACTGATTTATGAGTCCAGATCAAGTTTCTTACATCGTGATTCATTCTGGTTTTATTTGTATCAAGAAGAAATTGCCAAATCTCCAAACAGGGTAAACTGGAATCACTACGGTTAAAAGTGGGATAACTTCTTCATCATAAGTCCAATGATATTTATTCAACTTCAGGATGATTCTACACTGATTTATGAGTCCAAATCAAGCTTCTTACATCGTGATTCATTCTGGTTTTATTTGTATCATGAAGAAATTGCCAAATCTCCAAACAGGACAAACTGGAATCACTTCGGTTAAAAGTGGGATAACTTCTTCATCATAAGTCCAATAATATTGATTTAATTTCAGGATGATTCTAAACTGATTTATGAGTCCAGATCAAGTTTTTTACATCGTGATTCATTCTGGTTTTATTTGTATCAAGAATAAATTCCCAAATATCCAAACAGGGTAAACTGGAATCACTTCGGTTAAAAGTGGGATAACTTCTTCATCATAAGTCCAATAATGTTGACTCAACTTCAGGATGATTCTAAACTAATTTATGAGTCCAGATCAAGTTTCTTACATCGTGATTCATTCTGGTTTTATTTGTATCAAGAAAAAATTGTCAAATCTCTAAACACAGTAAACTGGAATCACTACGGTTAAAAGTGGGATAACTTCTTCATCATAAGTCCAATAATATTGATTCAATTTCAGGATGATTCTAAACTGATTTATGAGTCCAGATCAAGTTTCTTACATTGTGATTCATTCTGGTTTTATTTGTATCAAGAAGAAATTGCCAAATCTCCAAACAGGGTAAACTGGAATCACTACGGTTAAAAGTGGGATAACTTCTTCATCATAAGTCCAATGATATTGATTCAACTTCAGGGTGATTCTACACTGATTAATGAGTCCAAATCAAGCTTCTTATATCGTAATTCATTCTGGTTTTATTAGTATCAAGAATAAATTCCCAAATCTCCAAACAGGGCAAACTGAAATCACTTCGGTTAAAAGTGGGATAACTTCTTCATCATAAGTCCAATAATATTGATTCAACTTCAGGATGATTCTAAACTGATTTATGAGTCCAGATCAAGTTTCTTACATCGTGATTCATTCTGGTTTTATTTGTATCAAGAAGAAATTGCCAAATCTCCAAACAGGGTAAACTGGAATCACTTCGGTTAAAAGTGGGATAAATTCTTCATCATAAGTCCAATGATATTGATTCAACTTCAGGGTGATTCTACACTGATTAATGAGTCCAAATCAAGCTTCTTACATCGTGATTCATTCTGGTTTTATTAGTATCAAGAATAAATTCCCAAATCTCCAAACAGGACAAACTGGAATCACTTCGGTTAAAAGTGGGATAACTTCTTCATCATAAGTCCAATAATATTGATTCAACTTCAGGATGATTCTAAACTGATTTATGAGTCCAGATCAAGTTTCTTACATCGTGATTCATTCTGGTTTTATTTGTATCAAGAAGAAATTGCCAAATCTCCAAACAGGATAAACTGGAATCACTACGGTTAAAAGTGGGATAACTTCTTCATCATAAGTCCAATGATATTTATTCAACTTCAGGATGATTCTACACTGATTTATGAGTCCAAATCAAGCTTCTTACATCGTGATTCATTCTGGTTTTATTTGTATCATGAAGAAATTGCCAAATCTCCAAACAGGGACAAACTGGAATCATTTCGGTTAAAAGTGGGATAACTTCTTCATCATAACTCCAATGATATTGATTCAACTTCAGGGTGATTCTACACTGATTTATGAGTCCAAATCAAGCTTCTTACATCGTGATTCATTCTGGTTTTATTTGTATTAAGAAGAAATTGCCAAATCTCCAAACAGGACAAACTGGAATCACTTTGGTTAAAATTGGGATAACTTCTTCATCATAACTCCAATGATATTGATTCAACTTCAGGGTGATTCTACACTGATTAATGAGTCCAAATCAAGCTTCTTACATCCTGATTCATTCTGGTTTTATTAGTATCAAGAATAAATTCCCAAATCTCCAAACAGGGCAAACTGGAATCACTTCGGTTAAAAGTGGGATAACTTCTTCATCATAACTCCTATGATCTTGAGTCAACTTCAGGGTGATTCGACACTGATTTATGAGTCCAAATCAAGCTTCTTACATCGTGATTCATTCTGGTTTTATTAGTATCAAGAAGAAATTGCCAAATCTCCAAACAGGGCAAACTGGAATCACTTCGGTTAAAAGTGGGATAACTTCTTCATCATAACTCCAATGATATTGATTCAACTTCAGGGTGATTCTACACTTATTAATGAGTCCAAATCAAATTTCTTACATCGTGATTCATTCTGGTTTTATTAGTATCAAGAATAAATTCCCAAATCTCCAAACATGACAAACTGGAATCACTTCGGTTAAAAGTGGGATAACTTCTTCATCATAAGTCCAATGATATTGATTCAACTTCAGGATGATTCTAAACTGATTTATGAGTCCAGATCAAGTTTCTTATATCGTGATTCATTCTGGTTTTATTTGTATCAAGAAGAAATTGCCAAATCTCCAAACAGGGTAAACTGGAATCACTACGGTTAAAAGTGGGATAACTTCTTCATCATAAGTCCAATGATATTTATTCAACTTCAGGATGATTCTACACTGATTTATGAGTCCAAATCAAGCTTCTTACATCGTGATTCATTCTGGTTTTATTTGTATCAAGAAGAAATTGCCAAATCTCTAAACAGGACAAACTGGAATCACTTCGGTTAAAAGTGGGATAACTTCTTCATCATAAGTCCAATAATATTGATTTAATTTCAGGATGATTCTAAACTGATTTATGAGTCCAGATCAAGTTTCTTACATCGTGATTCATTCTGGTTTTATTTGTATCAAGAAGAAATTACCAAATCTCCAAACAGGGTAAACTGGAATCACTACGGTTAAAAGTGGGATAACTTCTTCATCATAAGTCCAATGATATTGATTCAACTTCAGGGTGATTCTACACTGATTAATGAGTCCAAATCAAGCTTCTTATATCGTGATTTAGTCTGGTTTTATTAGTATCAAGAATAAATTCCCAAATCTCCAAACAGGGCAAACTGAAATCACTTCGGTTAAAAGTGGGATAACTTCTTCATCATAAGTCCAATAATATTGATTCAACTTCAGGATGATTCTAAACTGATTTATGAGTCCAGATCAAGTTTCTTACATCGTGATTCATTCTGGTTTTATTTGTATCAAGAAGAAATTGCCAAATCTCCAAACAGGGTAAACTGGAATCACTTCGGTTAAAAGTGGGATAACTTCTTCATCATAAGTCCAATGATATTGATTCAACTTCAGGGTGATTCTACACTGATTAATGAGTCCAAATCAAGCTTCTTACATCGTGATTCATTCTGGTTTTATTAGTATCAAGAATAAATTCCCAAATCTCCAAACAGGGCAAACTGGAATCACTTCGGTTAAAAGTGGGATAACTTCTTCATCATAAGTCCAATAATATTGATTCAACTTCAGGATGATTCTAAACTGATTTATGAGTTCAGATCAAGTTTCTTACATCGTGATTCATTCTGGTTTTATTTGTATCAAGAAGAAATTGCCAAATCTCCAAATAGGGTAAACTGGAATCACTACGGTTAAAAGTGGGATAACTTCTTCATCACAAGTCCAATGATAATTATTCAACTTCAGGATGATTCTACACTGATTTATGAGTCCAACTCAAGCTTCTTACATCGTGATTCATTCTGGTTTTATTTGTATTAAGAAGAAATTGCCAAATCTCCAAACAGGACAAACTGGAATCACTTCGGTTAAAATTGGGATAACTTCTTCATCATAACTCCAATGATATTGATTCAACTTCAGGGTGATTCTACACTGATTAATGAGTCCAAATCAAGCTTCTTACATCCTGATTCATTCTGGTTTTATTAGTATCAAGAATAAATTCCCAAATCTCCAAACAGGGCAAACTGGAATCACTTCGGTTAAAAGTGGGATAACTTCTTCATCATAACTCCTATGATCTTGAGTCAACTTCAGGGTGATTCGACACTGATTTATGAGTCCAAATCAAGCTTCTTACATCGTGATTCATTCTGGTTTTATTAGTATCAAGAAGAAATTGCCAAATCTCCAAACAGGACAAACTGGAACCACTTCGGTTAAAAGTGGGATAACTTCTTCATCATAACTCCAATGATATTGATTACACTTCAGGGTGATTCTACACTTATTAATGAGTCCAAACAAAATTTCTTACATCGTGATTCATTCTGGTTTTATTTTTATCAAGAAGAAATTGCCAAATCTCCAAACAGGACAAACTGGAATCACTTCGGTTAAAAGTGGGATAACTTCTTCATCATAAGTCCTATGATCTTGAGTCAACTTCAGGGTGATTTGACACTTATTTATGAGTCCAAAACAAGATTCTTACATCGTGATTCATTCTGGTTTTATTAGTATCAAGAAGAAATTGCCAAATCTCCAAACAGGGTAAACTGGAATCACTTCGGTTAAAAGTGGGATAACTTCTTCATCATAACTCCAATGATATTGATTCAAGTTCAGGGTGATTCTACACTGATTAATGAGTCCAAATCAAGCTTCTTACATCGTGATTCATTCTGGTTTTATTAGTATCAAGAATAAATTCCCAAATCTCCAAACAGGATAAACTGGAATCACTTCGGTTAAAAGTGGGATAACTTCTTCATCATAAGTCCAATGATATTGATTCAACTTCAGGGTTATTCGACACTGATTTATGAGTCCAGATCAAGTTTCTTACATCGTGGTTCATTCTGGTTTTATTAGTATCAAGAAGAAATTTCCAAATCTCCAAACAGGGCAAACTAGAATCACTTCGGTTAAAAGTGGGATAACTTCTTCATCATAACTCCAATGATATTGATTCAACTTCAGGGTGATTCTACACTGATTAATGAGTCCAAATCAAGCTTCTTACATCGTGATTCATTCTGGTTTTATTAGTATCAAGAATAAATTCCCAAATCTCCAAACAGGGTAAACTGGAATCACTTCGGTTAAAAGTGGAATAACTTCTTCATCATAACTCCAATGATATTGATTCAACTTCAGGGTGATTCTACACTGATTAATGAGTCCAGATCAAGCTTCTTACATCGTGATTCATTCTGTTTTTATTAGTATCAAGAATAAATTCCCAAATCTCCAAAAAGGGTAAACTGGAATCACTTCGGTTAAAAGTGAGATAACTTCTTTACCATAAGTCCAATAATATTGATTCAACTTCAGGATGATTCTAAACTGATTTATGCATCCAGATCAAGTTTCTTACATCGTGATTCATTTTGGTTTAATTTTTATCAAGAAGAAATTGCCAAATCTCCAAACAGGACAAACTGGAATCACTTCGGTTAAAAGTGGGATAACTTCTTCATCATAAGTCCAATAATATTGATTCAACTTCAGGATGATTCTAAACTGATTTATGAGTCAGATCAAGTTTCTTACATCGTGATTCATTCTGGTTTTATTTGTATTAAGAAGAAATTACCAAATCTCCAAACAAGGCAAACTGGAATCACTTCGGTTAAAATTGGGATAACTTCTTCATCATAACTCCAATGATATTGATTCAACTTCAGGGTGATTCTACACTGATTAATGAGTCCAAATCAAGCTTCTTACATAGTGATTCATTCTGGTTTTATTAGTATCAAGAATAAATTCCCAAATCTCCAAAAAGGGCAAATTGGAATCACTTCGGTTAAAAAGTGGGATAACTTCTTTATCATAACTCCTATGATCTTGAGTCAACTTCAGGGTGATTCGAAACTGATTTATGAGTCTAAATCAAGCTTCTTACATCGTGATTCATTCTGGTTGTATTAGTATCAAGAAGAAATTGCCAAATCTCCAAACATGGCAAACTGGAATCACTTCGGTTAAAAGTGGGATAACTTCTTCATTATAACTCTAATGATATTGATTCAACTTCAGGGTGATTCTACACTGATTAATGAATCCAAATCAAGCTCTTACATCGTGATTCATTCTGGTTTTATTAGTATCAAGAATAAATTTCTCAAATCTCCAAACAGGGTAAACTGGAATCACTTCGGTTAAAAGTGGGATAACTTCTTCATCATAAGTCCAATAATATTGATTCAACTTCAGGAATGATTCTAAACTGATTTATGAGTCCAGATCAAGTTTCTTACATCGTGATTCATTCTGGTTTTATTTGTATCAAGAAGAAATTGCCAAATCTCCAACAGGGTAAACTGGAATCACTACGGTTTAAAAGTGGGATAAACTTCTTCATCATAAGTCCAATGATATTGATTCAACTTCAAGGATGATTCTACACTGATTTATGAAGTCCAAATCAAGCTTCTTACATCATGATTCATTCTGGTTTATTTGTATTAAGAAGAAATTGTTCAAATCCTCCAAAACAGGGCAAACTGGAATCACTTCGGTTAATATTGGGATAACTTGATCTGGATTCATAAACTAATTTATGAGTCCCAGATCAAGTTTTCTTACATCGTGATTCATTTCTGGGTTTTCATTAGTATCAAAGAAGAAATTGCCAAATCTCCAAATAGCGGGCAAAACTGGGAATCACATACGGGGTGAAAAGTGGGATAACTTCTTCATCATAAGTCCAATGATATTTATTCAACTCAAGGATGATCTACATGCTGAGTTTATGAGTCCAAATCAAAGCTTCTTACATCGTGATTCATTCTGGTTTTATTAGTATCAAGAATAAATTCCCAAATCTCCAAAACAGGGCAAACTGGAATCACTTCGGTTAAAGTGGGATAACTTCTTTATCATAAGTCCAATGATATTGATTCAACTTCAGGGTTATTCGACACTGATTTATGAGTCCAGATCAAGTTTCTTACATCGTGGTTCATTCTGGTTTTATTAGTATCAAGAAGAAAT
>CAJHQQ010004473.1:0-27658 GCA_905132885.1 Moricandia moricandioides | reverse complement strand
ATTATAATCGAACCAGAATGAATCAGGATGTAAGAACGTTTATTTGGACTCATAAATAAGTGGAGAATCACCCTGAAGTTGAATCAATATCATAGGCCTTATGCTGAAGAAGTTATCCCACTTTTAACCGAAGTGATTCCAGTTTACCTTGTTTGCAGATTTGGGAATTTCTTCTTGCTTCTAATCAAACGAAAATGAATCAAGATGTAAGAAGCCTGATTTGGGCTCATAAATCAGTGTATAATCACCCCGAACTTGAATCAGTATCATAGGAGTTATGATGAAGAAGTTATCCCACTTTTAACCGAAGTGATTCCAGTTTACCATGTTTGAAGATTTAGCAATTTCTTCTTGATTCAAATAAAACCAGAATGAATCAAGATGTCAGATGATTGATTTGGAGTCATAAATCAGTGGACAATTTGCCTGAAGTTGAATAAATATCATATGAGTTATGATAAAGAAGTTATCCCACTTTTAACCGAAGTGATTTCAGCTTACCCTGTTTGGTGATTTGCCAATTTCTTCTTATTCTAATCACCCCAGAATGAAGCACAATGTAAGAAGCTTCATTTGGAATCATATATGGTGGAGAATCACCCTGAAGTTGAATCTATATCATAGGTGTTACAATGAAGAAATTATCTCACATTCAACCGAAGTTATTCCAGTTTACTCTTTTTGGAGATTTGGCAATTTATTTTTTATTCTAATCAAAACATAATGAATAAAGATCTAAGAATCTTTATCTGGACTCATAAATCAGTGGATAATCACCATGAAGTTGAATCAAAATCATAGGAGTTATGATGAAGAAGTTATCGCACTTTTAACCGAAGTGATTCTAGTTTACCATGTCTGGATATTTGGTAATTTTTTTTATTCTAATCAAACCAGAATGAATCACGATGTAATAAGCTTCATTTGGACTTATAAATCATTCGATAATCACACTGAAGTTGAACCAATATCATAGGATTTTTGATGAAGAAGTTATCCCACTTTCAACCGACGTGATTCCAATTTACACTGTTTGGAGATTTGGCAATTTATTTTTGATTCTAATCAAAACAGAATGAATCTAGATCTAATAATCTAATTCGGGACTCATAAATCAGTTGATAATCACCCAGAAGTGAAATCAAAATCATAGGAGTTATGATGAAGAAGTTATCGCACTTTTAACTGATTCCAGTTTACCATGTTTGGAGATTTGGTAATTTCTTCTTTATTCTAATCAAACTAATCACAACATAAGAAGCTTTATTTGGACTAGAAAATGAGTGGGTAATCACCATGAAGTTGAATCAATATCGTAGGAGTTATGATGAAGAAGTTATCACACTTTTAATTGAAGCGATTCCAGTTAACCTTGTTTGAATATTTGACAATTTATTCTTGTTTCTAATCAAATCAGAATGAATCACGATGTAAAAAGCTTGATTTGGACTAATAAATTAGTGTATAATAACCCTGAAGTTCAATTAATATCGTAGGAGTTATGATGAAGAAGTTATCCCACTTTCAACTAAAGTCATTCCAGTTACCCAGTTTGGTAATTTAGCAATTTCTTCTTGATTTTAGTCAAACCAGAATGAATAAAGATGTAAGAAAATTGATTTGGACTTAAAAATCAGTGTAGAATCACCGTAAAGTTGAATCAATATCATAGGACTTATGATGAAGAAGTTATCCCACTTTTAACCGAAGTGATTCCAGTTTACCCTATTTGGAGATTTGGCAATTTCTTCTTAATTCTAATCAACCCAAAATGAATCAAGATGTAAGAAGGTTGATTTGGACTCATAAATCAGTTGAGAATCACATTGAAGTTGAATCACACTACAAGAAAACAGTTTTTTTGCTACTGCTACAATAGTAGGTAATCAGTCACTAAATCAATATTAGCGACTGATTAGTTACTGATTAAGGCTGTCGTTATAGTGCTCGTCGCTAAATAAACCAGTCGTTGAGTGGTCGGTATTTAGCGACTGATTAGCAACCCATATATTAGTCGTTTAACAGTCACTACATAGTCGCTAAATATATGACTATTTAGCGACATATTTCAGCGACTGGCCAGTGACTGCTTTTAACGACTAATTGTGCAGTCATCGTTCAGTCGGGAAATGTAGAGACTAATTTGCGACTAATTGATGACCGATGTATATTCTGATTACCGCCTGAATTAGCGACTGATTAGTGACTATGGGGCTACTGTTTTTTTTACAAATACAAACCAAGATTTATGATTTCGTATTTATTTGTTTTGGTTGATTTGAGTTTTTATTTGTGGATTTACATATGCAAAATGAAGAAATTGAAATTAAATAAACGTTTTTTAGAATTATAAATACCAAAAAGATACATAAGATAAACCAACTCAACACTTGAGTTGTTTTAAGTTAAGTTAAATTAGCATATGAGAATTATACATACCAAAAAGATAATACAAGAAAACACCAAAAGATAGTCAAGTTATACTTAACATATGAGAAACTAAAGAAAAAGATGGTAGATTTTACTGATTAGTAGGAGCTGAAGATGATGCTTCAGTAGCAATGAAAGCAAGGTATCTCGGATCAGTTGAACGCATATAGTCGTGCATAAGGGTGAACTCGGCCATCTTAACCTGGTTAGTAGCTTCAACCCGAGCACGCTCTTCCTCAGCCTTGGCAATAAGGGCCGCTTGTTCTTCTATTTTGCGTGCTTGTTCTTCTATGTTGCGTTCAGCTTCTTCAAGCTTTTGTTGCATGTGCATGAAAGAAGAGGAGCTGCTTGGGTCATTTGGCTTTCTCTTAAGCTTCTTCTTCAAGCTTCCAATACCAAAAAGGTCTCCTCTGTCATTGCAGAAGGTTGACTACAACAAATAAAATAATGACTCAGTGATTACCAATCAATTTCCAAGCTAGAAAACATAAGACTCTAAAAATTTTTTTATAAAAAACACTAACCTGAATAAACAGCTCGTTGTCCTCTTCTATTGACAGCATTGGCTGAGACCCATCTGAGATTTCAGTGTTATCCTGGTCAAGGTTAGCCAACTTCTCTTCCTTTTTCTTTTTGTAAGCCTCAATAACTTTTTCTGCTTTGAAATCGACATAGGTTCCATCTTTTTTTGTATGAGCCTTGATGAAGACTTCACCAAAACTCACAGGTCTTCCCAACTCCACAGTCTGAAATGAAATGGAAGAAAGGCATACATGAGTTATGAGAAAACGAGACAAAGAAAGTGGTACTCACCAGCTCCTGTTCGATTTGCATATAGGACTTCTGCCCTGAGTTATGCTTGTGAATACCAAGACCTTTACAGTCAGACTTTCGAGCTGCTGATGCTTTCTTGCTCTTTGCCACTGCTGCTTTAGTGTCCCAATAAGCAGTCATTTGCATCCAGAGTGTATCTCCTATCCAATTCGGTTGCTTTCTAGAGGTCCTAGCAGTACTGACCATACCCTTCATTCGAAGCTGACAAATGGATTCGAAGTGTTCTTGAACAAGACCGGTTAACATGGGATTCCATGTGTGTGTTTTCTACAAAACAACAGAGAAAATATGTGTTAGTCATCATAAAAGAAAGAACTATAAACCGCATTTAAAACTAAAAGCTACGTGTTAATAATAGATAGATAGAGAATGTTACCGCAAATTCAAGGAAGTATCCTTCTTTTCTGTGTCTAGGCACACATGACCAGCTATAGAATGGCTGATTAAACTTCTTAGTGATAATCTTGGTTATCTTACGGGTCAAGCTGGACTTGTCATAACCAAACCTACACCACAAGAGGAAAAAAACAGAGACTCTCAATCAGCAAACCCAAAAAAGCAGTGAAAAGAAACTAAACAGGTTATCTTATGGTGTTCAAAACCTAATCAGATAATTAAACTAACACAACAGACATAAAAAAAACTCAAACTAAACTCACAACCATACCACGTTGTACCAGGCTCGAGGTTGCGAGACAGAACCGTTGTGAACTCTTCTCGCCCTGGTTGGGCTAGCATCGAGTTTATTAAATCCATCACCTCCTCAGAAAGATCAGGTTGTACTGGAGCTTCGAACTCAGGAAAATCTTCTGGGTCTCCATGAGAGTTTTGTGCATGAGAACTGTGAGGCGATGGAGCTCCATGAAGTGGAGACGATGGAGATTCTTCAAGTGGAGGAGATGGAGATTGTGTCCGCCCAGGCTGAGGATTTGACTGAGCTTCACCGCCAGAAGATTGATGAACTCGTGGTTGAGGCACCGGAGTATATCTAGAAGGTGGTAAGGTGGAGGTCGGAGGAAAGAGTTGCCTCGGAGGTGGATAATCCCTAACCGACGGCGCCGGATTGTTGTTGGGGAGAACCACCGGTGGAAGATTCGACGTTGTCGCCGTAGGGATGAAGTCATATTGAGCCGGTAATGGTCTTGGTGTTCTATTAAGCGACGATTTTGGTGCCACGACATGGCGCTTCCTCTTTCCACCCATCGCCGGAGATAGATCGGTAGTCGCTTCGGTGAAATCGCCGGAGATAGATCGGTAGTCGCTTCGGTGAAATCGCCGGGTGAGAAGTTGAGATCGAGAGAGTGGAGGCTGTGAGATAAACGAGAAATAATTTAGGTTAGCCGCTTCTAATTTTTTTGGTTTAGGCGGGTTTAGTTAAAATTTAGGTTTAGGCGGGTTTAGCTAAAAATTTGGGTTTAGGCGGGTAGTTTTAATTAATAGCTAAATACAATTTACAAAAACAAAATACACCCATAAGACTAATAATATCATTACATTTTTTTGAACACCAATAATATATCATTACATTTTTTTGAACACCAATAATATATCATTACATATTGCCTCAAATAACTTAAAAGATTTCTTCTTCCTCTTCATCATCATCGGAAGACGATATATTACATTGGAATTCGTCATTTGCTTCTCCATCTGCCACCTCGAAATCGAGATTTATTGGTTCTTCTCGAACATGTACCAAATGCTCGAATTCTATGTCTTCAATTGTAGTCATCATAACAGCATCATCGTTTTCTTGTTGTAACGTCACCGGGGCTACGTCTTCATATTCTCCAGCAATGATCAATCTCCTCGGATTCACTTTTAGAACATTGAGCCAAAACTGTTTTGGTTTCTTTACATACGGATACGGGATATAACAAACTTGTTCTGCTTGTGATGCTGTATAATATCAAATACTAATAAATATATATACATGTTAATGATATCAAGCAATATATATATATATATATAAAATATGTACCTAGAATAAATGGGTCATATTTATCGTATTTCCTCGATGAAAGAACATCAATGATACCGCCGTTGCTCCGTCGAGTGCCTCTACCAAGAACAGGGTCATACCACTTACACTTAAAAAGTGTGATTCTCAAATCGATCGCCCCCTCATACTGGATTTGTATGATATCAGTTAAGATCCCGTAGTAATGTGCTTCATCAGTTACATTTGTATAACTCTCTCCTTTAACACATACTCCATAGTTACAAGTCTTTCGTCCCTCGCCATGCTTCTGCGTATGAAACAAAAAACCTCTTGTGAAATAGATAGGCCATGTTTTCGCTTTATTCACTGGTCCATTCGCCATATCTTTAACCCAAAGAGGAAAAGGATGTGTGTTGCTCCAGTAGCTAACCTGTATAAATAAATTAACATATATATATATATATATATATATATATATATATATATATATATATATCAATATAATGAACGAAAAAACACTATCGTACATGTATAATTACTAAGACATACATAATCTTTCACCCATATATGATATTCATCAGCTCTCTTCACAGAGAGTTCATTTTCGGAGATGTCTGGATATTTTGCACTGATATAATCTTCAAACATCCTATATTATAGACCAACACAAATATGAGAAATCAAAGTAGGATATATAAAAAAGAAAAAAAAATAAAGTTAAGAATTGTCAAATTATATACCTCTCAAATGGCTGAAAATAATAACAATTTCGCAAAACATATGAATGAGCGCATCGATAATCTTTTTCGGATAGCCATATTTCTTGCATTTCTCCACTTGGACGACCTACGTGAGTAAATATATCAGGTACTCCTTCGACATGATATACGGGGACTTCACCTTCATCAAATCTTGTGAACCTGCCAAAATGATGAAAAGATAAAATGTTACAAATGAAAAAAGTGAACATATGAATCATATATATGTAGTTACCTTGATTTCGTTTGTATATTGTCAGCAAAGTAGTGCTCCGAGAAAAAAGAAATCTCCTGATTGATATATGCTTCAACTATCGATCCTGCTGCATATCTTTTGTTCTTTGCACTTGCTTTCAACTTTTTGAAGTTCCTTTCAAAAAGATACATCCACCTATATTGCACGGGGCCTCCTAGTTCAGCTTCATATGGGAGATGTATAGGCAAGTGTTGCATCACGTCAAAAAATGATGGTGGAAAGATCTTTTCCAAATTGCAGAGTATCAAAACTATGTTCTGTTTAAGTTTTATGACCCGACTTTTTTGCAAAGTTCTCGAGCAAAGGTCACGGAAAAATAAACCAACCCCTATAATACAAATTCAAACTGCAGATTGTGAGTACAAAACAAACTATCAACACATATAATGTTAAAAATTTCATAAAACAAAAAATATTACTACCTGATAACGCAAGATGGACGTTTTGGTCTAGAAGTTTTGCCAATATAAACGGAAGTAGTCTCTCCATAAAAACGTGGCAGTCATGACTCTTCATTCCTGAAAACTTGCGATTCTCAAGATCAACACACCTAGCTAGGTCTGAAGCATAACCGTCTGGAAATTTAACTGAATGTTTCACACATTCCAGTAAACTTATTCTTGCGGTCTTCTCTAATGTGTAGGGAGGGAAAGGAGCTTGGCCAATGCTATCAACATGTAAATGTTCCCTATCACAAAAAAGTGCTATATCCAATCTTGACTTGATTGTGTCTTTAGACTTACCCTTCACATTCATAAGAGTATTCATGATGTTGTCAAAAAAATTCTTCTCAATATGCATTACATCAAGATTATGTCGAAGAATGAGGTCCCTCCAGTACGGCAACTCCCAGAATATGCTTTCCTTGTGCCAATTATGGTATTTGCCATATCCAGGTTTCTTCTTGTTGTGCCCATTTCCACCACACTTGGATGTTTTTGGTGGACTGACTCCAGCTAACCGCTCCGAATAAACTTGCTCACCAGTCAAAGATTCAGGTGGAAAATCATTCATAGCATGTTTTCCCTTCAAGAAGTCCTTTTTATTCTTCCTCAGTGGATGGTCATGAGGAAGAAATCTTCGATGACAATCAAACCAACATGTTTTCCTTCCATTAGGCAGATAAAAAGCCTTACTATCTTCCATGCAAATTGGACAAGACAACTTACCATGGGTCGTCCATCCCGATAGCATGCCATAAGCCGGAAAGTCGCTTATCGTCCATAGAAGCACGGCTTTAAGATTGAAATTTTGATTCAAGGAGACATCATATGCTTCAACTCCAGTAGACCACAACTCTTTCAACTCCGCAATCAGAGGTTTGAGGAAGATATCTAGACTAGCTCTTGGGTGATTCGGTCCAGAATTCAAAATTGTGAGAAACAAGTACTCTGTATTCATGCACATACCAGGGGGTAGATTATATGGAGTCAAGATCACTGGCCACAACGAATGATTATTAGACATTCCAAATGGATTGAAGCCATCCGTACATAAGCCAAGATAAACATTACGAGGTTCTGCTGCAAAACGGGGATGTAGATCTTGAAAATGTTTCCACTCCGCCGCATCTGATGGATGACACATTTCACCCTCCTTTGCTTGGTGTTCTGCATGCCATCTCATTGCTGATGCAGTCTTCTTGCTCTGGTACATTCTCTTTAATCTGTCACCAATAGGTAGATACCACATACGACTATATGGTACTTTTGTCCTACGCCGTTCATTTCTAGGCTTCCATCTTGGTGCATCACAAAATTGACATTTATCCCATCTTTCATCATCTTTCCAGAAAATCATACAATTGTTAACACAAACATCAATTGTAATGTATGGGAGGCCCAAATTGCGCATCAATCTTTCTGTCTCGTAATGTGAAGCGGTTGATTGGTTTCCAGCAGGTAAATAGTCCGTTAACATTTGGCATACCGAATCCACACACTTTTCACTCATATTATAATCAGTCTTATTTTGCAAAACTCGAGCAGCTAAGGATAACTGCGAGTGACCTTCGTGGCAACCATCATACAAAGGATTTTTCGCTCCTTCTAACAAGTCGTAGAATTTCTTTGAATGGTTGGAAACCGGGTCTACAACATTTTGACAACTATCATCTTGTTGATAATTATCATAACTCACATTATCACAAAATGCATCATTCACCATTTCCACATATCTATCTTGTACTAAATTACCTACTTCTCCACTACCACATAAATGCGTCGGATCAACATAACTCGTTCTTAATCCCATATCTATTTCTTCTCCATGGTTGTACCAAACATAATAATCTTGCATAAATCCTCTACTATATATATGTTTCAAGATTTTTTGCCCCGGGAGAAATTTATCGTTTCTGCAAGTACTACAAGGACAAAAGAACTTACCGCCATTGCTCTGCGTTAATTCCTGACTATTTGCAAACATCATGAATTCCTCTACCCCCGCGACAAAATCTCTCGAGAAATTCCCCGTTTCTTCATCGATCCTCTTGTACATCCAATCACGAAAATTAGTATTGTTGTAATTGCCCATCATTGTAGTTCACGATTTTTTTCTTTTTTCCTTTTTTTTGTTAATCAAGATTTTTTGTTAACTCTTGACAAACGTTTTCAATTGCTCGGAGTTTTGAATTGTTGGTGATGAGAAGAAAGGTGTCGATTTTACTTCTATATATAAAACATTTACCCACTGTTTTGCGACTGTTTTGCTACTAGTTTTTTTTTAATTATTATAAAAAACCGGTGTAATCGGAACTCATAACGCTTTCCACGTGTTTTGTAACTGTTTTTTGCGACTGCTGACCGACGACCGTTTAGGGAGTCAGAGTGAGTAGCTAAATAGTCGTAAATAAACTACTGATTCACGACTAAATTTTGCGGTCGCAAAATAGCGACTACAGAGTGACTAATGTTGTTTGGTGGCATGTCAGTCGCTAAACGGTTGGTATATGGTCGGTATATTTAGTGACTGCGGCTGTAGTCGCAAAATGCAGTCGGAAAAAAACTGTTTTCTTGTAGTGTCAATATCAAAGGAGTTATGAAGAAGATATTATCCCACTTTTAACCGAAGTGATTCTAGTTTACTCTGTCTGGAGATTTGGCAATTTCTTCTGGGTTCTAATCAAACCAAAGTGAATCAAGATGTAAGAATCTTGATTTGGGGTCATAAATCAGTGGATAATCACCATGATTTTGAATCAATATCATAGGAGTTATGATGAAAAAGTTATCCCACTTTTAACCAGTCATTCCAGTTTATCTTGTTTGGAGATTTAGCAATTTCCTCTTGATTCTTATAAATCCAGAATGAATCACGATCAAAGAATTTTGATTTGGACTCAAAAATCAGTGTATAATCACACTGAAGTTGAATCAATATCATAGGAGTTATGATGAAAAAGTTATCCCAATTTTAACCAAAGTCATTCCAGTTTATTTTGTTTGGAGATTTAGCAATTTCCTCTTGATTCTTATAAAACCAGAATTAATCACGATCAAAGAAGTTTGAGTTGGACTCAAAAATCAGTGTATAATCACACTGAGATTGAATTAATATCATAGGAGTTATAATGAAGAAGTTATCCCACTTTTAACCAAAGTAGTTCCAGTTTACCCATTTTGAATATTTGGCAAATTCTTCTTGTTTCTAATAAACCAGAATGAATTACGATGTAAGAAGATTGATTTGGAATCATAAATTAGTGTAGAATTACCCTGAAGTTGAATTAGTATCGTAGGAGTTATGATGAAGAAGTTATCACACTTTTAACCAAAGTCATTCCAGTTTATCCTGTTTGGAGATTTAGCAATTTCTTATTGATTCTTATCAAAAAAGAATTAATCACGATCTAAGAAGCTTGATTTGGACTCAGAAATCAGTATATAATCACCTGAAGTTGAATCAATATCATAAGAATTATGATGAAGAAGTTATCTCACTTTTAAACGTAGTGATTCCAGTGTACCTCGTTTGGATATTTGGCAATTTCTTTTTGATTATAATCGAACCAGAATGAATCAGGATGTAAGAACGTTTATTTGGACTCATAAATAAGTGGAGAATCACCCTGAAGTTGAATCAATATCATAGGCCTTATGATGAAGAAGTTATCCCACTTTTAACCGAAGTGATTCCAGTTTACCCTGTTTGCAGATTTGGGAATTTCTTCTTGCTTCTAATCAAACGAAAATGAATCAAGATGTAAGAAGCCTGATTTGGGCTCATAAATCAGTGTATAATCACCCCGAACTTGAATCAATATCATAGGAGTTATGATGAAGAAGTTATCCCACTTTTAACCCAAGTGATTCCAGTTTACCATGTTTGGAGATTTAGCAATTTCTTCTTGATTCAAAAAAAACCAGAATGAATCAAGATGTCAGATGATTGATTTGGAGTCATAAATCAGTGGATAATTCGCCTGAAGTTGAATCAATATCATATGAGTTATGATAAAGAAGTTATCCCACTTTTAACCGAAGTGATTTCAGCTTTCCCTGTTTGGTGATTTGCCAATTTCTTCTTATTCTAATCAACTCAGAATGAATCACAATGTAAGAAGCTTCATTTGGAATCATATATGGGTGGAGAATCACCCTGAAGTTGAATCTATATCATAGGTGTTACAATGAAGAAATTATCTCACATTCAACCGAAGTTATTCCAGTTTACTCTTTTTGGAGATTTGGCAATTTATTATTGATTCTAATCAAAACAGAATGAATAAAGATCTAAGAATCTTTATCTGGACTCATTAATCAGTGGATAATCACCATGAAGTTGAATCAAAATCATAGGAGTTATGATGAAGAAGCTATCTCACTTTTAACCGAAGTGATTCTAGTTTACCATGTCTGGAGATTTGGACTTAGAAATCATTCGATAATCACCCTGAAGTTGAACCAATATCATAGGATTTTTGATGAAGATGTTATCCCACTTTCAACCGACGTGATTCCAATTTACCCTGTTTGGAGATTTGGCAATTTCTTTTTGATTCTAATCAAAACAGAATGAATCTAGATCTAATAATCTTGATCGGGACTCATAAATCAGTGGATAATCACCCTGAAGTGAAATCAAAATCATAGGAGTTATGATGAAGAAGTTATCGCACTTTTAACTGATTCCAGTTTACCATGTTTGGAGATTTGATAATTTCTTCTTGATTCTAATCAAGCCAATCACGACATAAGAAGCTTTGTTTGGACTAGAAAATGAGTGGATAATCACCATGAAGTTGAATCAATATCGTAGGAGTTATGATGAAGAAGTTAACAAACTTTTAATTGAAGCGATTCTAGTTAACCATGTTTGAATATTTGACAATTTCTTCTTGTTTCTTAACAAACCAGAATGAATCACGATGTAAAAATCTTGATTTGTACTACTAAATTAGTGTATAATAACCCTGAAGTTGAATTAATATCATAGGAGTTATGATGAAGAAGTTATCCCACTTTCAACTAAAGTCATTCCAGTTACCCAGTTTGGAAATTTAGCAATTTCTTCTTGATTTTAGTCAAACCAGAATGAATAAAGATGTAAGAAAATTGATTTGGACTTAAAAATCAGTGTAGAATCACCGTGAAGTTGAATTAATATCATAGGACTTATGATGAAGAAGTTATCCCACTTTTAACCGAAGTGATTCTAGTTTACCCTATTTGGAGATTTGGCAATTTCTTCTTAATTCTAATCAACCCGAAATGAATCAA
The DNA here is from genome assembly GCA_905132885.1 of Moricandia moricandioides. NCBI lineage: Eukaryota > Viridiplantae > Streptophyta > Magnoliopsida > Brassicales > Brassicaceae > Moricandia > Moricandia moricandioides. The sequence continues at coordinate 15,718 of CAJHQQ010004473.1, read as the reverse complement.
GATGTAAGAAGGTTGATTTGGACTCATAAATCAGTTGAGAATCACACTGAAGTTGAATCAATATCATAGGAGTTATGAAGAAGATATTATCCCACTTTTAACCGAAGTGATTCTAGTTTACCCTGTCTGGAGATTTGGCAATTTCTTCTGGGTTCTAATCAAACCAAAATGAATCAAGATGTAAGAATCTTGATTTGGGCTCATAAATCAGTGGATAATCACCATGATTTTGAATCAATATCATAGGAGTTATGATGAAAAATTTATTCCACTTTTAACCAAAGTCATTCTAGTTTATCTTGTTTGGAGATTTAGCAATTTCCTCTTGATTCTTATAAATCCAGAATGAATCACGATCAAAGAAGTTTGATTTGGACTCAAAAATCAGTGTATAATCACACTGAAGTTGAATCAATATCATAGGAGTTATGATGAAAAAGTTATCCCACTTTTAACCAAAGTCATTCCAGTTTATTTTGTTTGGAGATTTAGCAATTTCCTCTTGATTCTTATAAAACCAGAATTAATCACGATCAAAGAAGTTTGATTAGGACTCAAAAATCAGTGTATAATCACACTGGGGTTGAATCAATATCATAGGAGTTATAATAAAGAAGTTATCCCACTTTTAACAGAAGTGGTTCCAGTTTACCCATTTTGAATATTTGGCAAATTCTTCTTGTTTCTAATCAAACCAGAATAAATTACGATGTAAGAAGATTGATTTGGAATCATAAATTAGTATATAATCACCCTGAAGTTGAATTAGTATCGTCGGAGTTATGATGAAGAAGTTATCACACTTTTAACCAAAGTCATTCCAGTTTATCCTGTTTGGAGATTTAGCAATTTCTTATTGATTCTTATCAAAACATAATGAACCACGATATAAGAAGCTTGATTTGGACTTATAAATCACTGTATAATCACCCTGAAGTTGAATCAATATCATAGGAGTTATGATGAAGAAGTTATCGCACTTTTAACTGAAGTCATTCTAGTTTATCCTATTTGGAGATTTGGCAATTTCTTCTTGATTCTAATCAAAACATAATGAATCAAGATGTAAGAAACTTGATTTGGAGTCATAAATCAGTGGATAATCACCCTGAAGTTGAATCAATATCATTGGAGTTATGATGAAGAAGTTATCCCAATTTTCACCAAAGTCATTCCAGCTTATCGTGTTGGGAGATTTAGAATTTCTTATTGATTCTTATCAAACCAGCATGAATCACGATCAAAGAATCTTGATTTGGACTCAAAAATCAGTGCATAATCACACTGAAGTTGAATCAATATCATAGGAGTTATGATGAAAAAGTTATCCCACTTTTTAATCGAAGTGATTCCAGTTTACCATGTTTGGAGATTTGCCAATTTCTTCTTGATTCTAATCAAACCAAAATGAATCAAGATGTAAGAAGCTTGATTTGGGATCATAAATCATTGGATAATCACCCTGAAGTTGAATCAATATCATAGGAGTTATGATGAAAAAGTTATCCCACTTTTAACCAAAGTCATTCGAGTTTATCGTGTTTGGAGATTTAGCAATTTCTTCTTGATTCTTATCAATCCAGAATGAATCACGATCAAAGAATCTTGATTTGGACTCAAAAATCAGTGTATAATCACACTGAAGTTGAATCAATATCATAGGAGTTATGATGAAGAAATTATCCCACTTTTAACCGAAGTGGTTCCAGTTTACTCTCTTTGAATATTTGGCAATTTCTTCTTCTTTCTAATCAAACCAGAATGAATCCCGATGTAAGAAGATTGATTTGGAATCATAAATTGGTGTATAATCACCCTGAAGTTGAATTAATATCGTAGGAGTTATGATGAAGAAATTATCTCACTTTTAACAAAAGTCATTCCAGTTTATCCTGTTTGGAGATTTAGCAATTTCTTATTGATTCTTATCAAAACATAATGAACCACGATATAAGAAGCTTGATTTGGACTTATAAATCACTGTATAATCACCCTGAAGTTGAATCAATATCATAGGAGTTATGATGAAGAAGTTATCCCACTTTTAAACGTAATGATTCCAGTGTACCTTGTTTGGATATTTGGCAAATTCTTTTTGATTCTAATCGAACCAGAATGAATCAGGATGTAAGAATATTGATTTGGACTCATAAATCAGTGGAGAATCACCCTTCATTTGAATCAATATCATAGGACTTATGATGAAGAAGTTATCCCACTTTTAACCGAAGTGATTCCAGTTTACCCTGTTTGCAAATTCGGGAATTTCTTCTTGATTCCAATTAAACCAAAATGAATAAAGACGTAAAAGTATTGATTTGGGCTCATAAATCAGTGGATAATCACCCTAAAGTTGAATCAATATCATAGGAGTTATGATGAAGAAGTTATTCCACTTTTAACCGAAGTGATTTTGTTTACGCTGTATGAAGATTTGGCAATTTGTTTTTTATTCTAATCAAAACAGAATGAATCACGATCTAAGAACCTTGATCGGGACTCATAAAGCAGTGGATAATCACCTTGAAGTTAAATCAAAATCATAGGAGTTATGATGAAGAAGTTATCGCACTTTTAACTGATTCCAGTTTACCATGTTTGGTGATTTGGTCTTTTCTTATTGGTTCTAATCAAACCATAATGAATCACGATCCAAGAAGATTTATTGGACTAGAAAATGGGTGGATAATCACCATGAAATTGAATCCATATCGTAGGAGTTATGATGAAGAAGTTATCACACTTTTAACCGAAGTGATTCCAGTTTACCATGTTTGAATATTTGGCAATTTCTTCTTGTTTCTAATCAAACCAGAATGAATCACGATGTAAAAAGCTTGATTTGGACTAATAAATAAGTGTATAATCACACTGAAGTTGAATTAATATCGTAGGAGTTATGATGAAGAAGTTATCCCACTTTTAACCAAAATCATTCCAGTTACCCTCTTTGGAGATTTAACCATTTCTTCTTGATTCTAGTCAAACCAGAATGAATCAAGATGTAATAAACTTGATTTGGACTAATAAATCCGTGGAGAATCACCCTGAAGTTGAATCATTATAATAGGACTTATGATGAAGAAGTTATCCCACCTTTAACCGAAGTGATTTCAGTTTATCCTGTTTGGAAATTTGGAAATTTCTTATGGATTCTAATCAAACCAAAATGAATAAAAAGTAATAATCTTGATTTGTGTTCATAAATTAGTGGAAAATCACCCTGAATTTGAATCAATATCATAGCAGTTATGATGAAAAAGTTATCCCACTTTTAACCAAAGTCATTCCAGTTTATCGTGTTTGGAGATTTAGCAATTTCTTCTTGATACTTATCAAAACAGCATGAATCACGATCAAAGAAGCTTTATTTGGACTCAAAAATCAGTGTATAATCACACTGAAGTTGAATCAATATCATAGGAGTTATGATGAAGAAGTTAGCCCACTTTTAACAGAAGTGGTTCCAATTTACCCTGTTTGAATATCTGCCAATTTCTTCTTGTTTCTAATCAAACCAGAATGAATCACGATGTAAGAAGATTGATTTGGAATCGTAAATTAGTGTATAATCACCCTGAAGTTGAATTAATATCGTAGGAGTTATGATGAAGAAGTTATCCCACTTTTAACCAAAGTCATTCCAGTTTATCCTGTTTAGAGATTTAGCAATTTCTTATTGATTCTTATCAAAAAAGAATGAATCACGATCTAAGAAGCTTGATTTGGATTCAGAAATCAGTGTATAATCACCCTGAAGTTGAATCAATATCATAGGATTTATGATGAAGAAGTTATCCCACTTTTAAACGAAGTGATTCCAGTGTACCTTGTTTGGATATTTGGCAATTTTTTTTTGATTATAATTGAACCAGAATGAATCAGGATGTAAGAACGTTTATTTGGACTCATAAATAAGTGGAGAATCACCCAGAAGTTGAATCAATATCATAGGCCTTATGATGAAGAAGTTATCCCACTTTTAACCGAAGTGATTCCAGTTTACCCTGTTTGCAGATTTGGGAATTTCTTCTTGCTTCTAATCAAACGGAAATGAATCAAGATGTAAGAAGCCTGATATGGGCTCATAAATCAGTGTATAATAACCCCGAACTTGAATCAATATCATAGGAGTTATGATGAAGAAGTTATTCCACTTTTAACCGAAGTGATTCCAGTTTATCCTGCATGGAGATTTGGCAATTTCTTTTTGATTCTAATCAAAACAGAATGAACCATGATCAAAGAAGCTTGATCGGCACTCATTAATCAGTGGATAATCACCCTGAAGTTAAATCAAAATCATAGGAGTTATGATGAAGAAGTTATCACACTTTTAATCGAAGTGATTCTAGTTTACCATGTTTGGAGATTTGGTAATTTCTTCTTGATTCTAATCAAACCAGAATGAATAACGATGTAAGAATCTTGATTGGGACTCATTAATAAGTGGAGAATCACCCTGAAGTTGAATCAATATCATAGGAGTTATGATGAAGAAGTTATCGCACTTTTAACTGAAGTCATTCTAGTTTATCCTGTTTGGAGATTTGGCAATTTCTTCTTGATTCTAATCAAAACATAATGAATCAAGATGTAAGAAACTTGATTTGGAGTCATAAATCAGTGGATAATCACCCTGAAGTTGAATCATTATCATTGGAGTTATGATGAAGAAGTTATCCCACTTTTAACCGAAGTGATTTCAGTTTACCTTTTCTGGAGATTTGACAATTTCTTCTTGATTCTAATCAAACCAGAATGAATAAAGATGCAATAAGCATGAATTGAACTCAAAAATCAGTGGCTAATCACCAAAGTCATTCCAGTTTATCGTGTTGGAAGATTTAGAAATTTCTTCTTGATTCTTATCAAACCAGAATGAATCACGATCAAAGAATCTTGATTTGGACTCAAAAATCAGTGTATAATCACACTGAAGTTGAATCAATATCATAGGAGTTATGATGAAAAAGTTATCCCACTTTTAATCGAAGTGATTCCAGTTTACCCTGTTTGGAGATTTGGCAATTTCTTCTTGATTCTAATCAAACCAAAATGAATCAAGATGTAAGAAGCTTTATTTGGGATCATAATCATTGGATAATCACCCTGAAGTTGAATCAATATCATAGGAGTTATGATGAAGAAGTTATCTCACTTTTAATCGAAGTCATTCCAGTTTATCATGTTTGGAGATTTAGCAATTTATTCTTGATTCAAATAAAATCAGAATCAATCAAGATGTAAGAAGCTTGAGTTGGACTCGAAAATCAGTGTATAATCACACTGAAGTTAAATCAAAATCATGGGAGTTATGATGAAAAAGTTATCTTAATTTTAAACGAAGTGATTCCAATTTACCCTTTTTGGCGATTTGCCAATTTATTCTTGATTCTAATCAAAACAAAATGAATCTAGATGTAAGAATTTTTATTTGGGCTCATAAATCAGTGGATAATAACCCTGAAGTTGAATCAATATCATAGGAGTTATGATGAAGAAGTTATCGCACTTTTAACTGAAGTCATTCTAGTTTATCCTATTTGGAGATTTGGCAATTTCTTCTTGATTCTAATCAAAACATAATGAATCAAGATGTAAGAAACTTGATTTGGAGTCATAAATCAGTGGATAATCACCCTGAAGTTGAATCATTATCATTGGAGTTATGATGAAGAAGTTATCCCACTTTTAACCGAAGTGATTTCAGTTTACCCTGTTTGGAAATTTGGCAATTTCTTCTGGATTCTAATCAAACCAAAATGAATAAAAAAGTAAGAAGCTTGATTTGGGCTCATAAATCAGTGGATAATCACCCTGAATTTGAATCAATATCATAGGAGTTATGATGAAAAATTTATCCCACTTTTAACCAAAGTCATTCCAGTTTATCGTGTTTGGAGATTTAGCAATTTCTTCTTGATTCTTATCAATCCAGAATGAATCACGATCAAATAATCTTGATTTGGACTCAAAAATCAGTGTATAACCACACTGAAGTTGAATCAATATCATAGGAGTTATGATGAAGAAGTTATCCCACTTTTAACCGAAGTGGTTCCAGTTTACCCTCTTTGAATATTTGGAAATTTCTCCTTGTTTCTAATCAAACAAGAATGAATCACGATGTAAGAAGATTGATTCGGAATCATAAATTAGTGTATAATCACCCTGAAGTTGAATTAATATCGTAGGAGTTATGATGAAGAAATTATCCCACTTTTAACAAAAGTCATTCCAGTTTATCCTGTTTGGAGATTTAGCAATTTCTTATTTATTCTTATCAAAATAGAATGAACCACGATATAAGAAGCTTGATTTGGACTCATAAATCACTGTATAATCACCGTGAAGTTGAATCAATATCATAAGAGTTATGATGAAGAAGTTATCCCACTTTTAAACATAATGATTCCAGTGTACCCTGTTTGGATATTTGGCAATTTCTTTTTGATTCTAATCGAACCAGAATGAATCAGGATGTAAGAATATTGATTTGGACTCATAAATCAGTGGAGAATCACCCTTCATTTGAATCAATATCATAGGACTTATGATGAAGAAGTTATCCCACTTTTAACCGAAGTGATTCCAGTTTACCCTGTTTGCAAATTCGAGAATTTCTTCTTGATTCTAATTAAACTAAAATGAATAAAGATGTAAAAGTATTCATTTGAGCTCATAAATCAGTGGATAATCACCCTAAAGTTGAATCAATATCATAGGAGTTATGATGAAGAAGTTATTCCACTTTTAACCGAAGTGATTCTAGTTTACGCTGTATGAAGATTTGGCAATTTCTTTTTTATTCTAATCAAAACAGAATGAATAACGATCTAAGAACCTTGATCGATACTCATAAATCAGTGGATAATCACCTTGAAGTTAAATCAAAATCATAGGAGTGATGATGAAGAAGTTATCGCACTTTTAACTTATTCCAGTTTACCATGTTTGGTGATTTGGTCATTTCTTATTGATTCTAATCAAACCATAATGAATCACGATCCAAGAAGCTTTATTTGGACTAGAAAATGGGTGGATAATCACCATGAAGTTGAATCCATATTTTAGGAGTTATGATGAAGAAGTTATCACACTTTTAACCGAAGTCATTCCAGTTTACCATGTTTGGAGATTTAGCAATTTCTTCTTGATTCTTATAAAACCAGAATGAATAACGATCTAAGAAGCTTGATTTGGACTCAAAAATCAGTGTATAATAACACTGAAGTTGAATCAATATCATAGGAGCTATGATGAAGAAGTTATCTTACTTCTAACCGAAGTGATTTCATTTACCCTGTTTGGAGATTTGGCAATTTCATTTTGATTCTAATCGAACCAGAATGAATCAAGATTTAAGAATATTAATTTGGAATTATAAATTAGTGGAGAATCACCCTGAAGTTGAATCAATATCATAGTATTTATGATGAAGAAGTTATCCCACTTTTAACCGAAGTGATTCCAGTTTATCATGTTTGGAGATTTGGCAAATTCTTCTGGATTCTAATCAAACCAAAATGAATCATGATATAAGAAGCTTGATTTGGCCTCATAAATCAGTGGATAATCACCCTGAATTTGAATCAATATCATAGGAGTTATGATGAAAAAGTTATCTAACTTTTAACCAAAGTCATTCATGTTTATCGTGTTTGGAGATTTAGCAATTTCTTCTTGATTCTTATCAAAACCGAATGAATCACGATCAAAGAAGCTTGATTTGGACTAAAAAATAAGTGTATAATCATATTGAAGTTGAATCAATATCATAAGAGTTATGATGAAGAAGTTATTCCACTTTTAACCAAAGTTATTCCTGTTTACCCTTTTTGGAAATTTGGCAATTTCTTCTTGATTCTAATCAAACCAAAATGAATCAAGTTGTAAGAATATTGATTTTATTTGGGCTCATAAATCAGTGTATAATCACCCTGAGTTGAATCAAAATCATAGGAGTTATGATGAAGAAGTTATCCCACTTTTAACCGAAGTAATTCCACTTTACCATGTTTGGAGATTTGGTATTTTTTTCTTGATTCTAATCAAACCAGAATGAATAACGATGTAAGAAGCTTGATTTGAAATGATAAATCAGTGGATAGTCACCCTGAATTTGAACCAATATCAGAGGAGTTATGTGGAAGAAGTTATCCCACTTTTAACCAAAGTGATTCCAGTTTACCCTGTTTGGCGATTTGCCAATTTCTTCTTGATTCTAATCAAACCAGAATGGGTCACGATGTAAGAAGCTTTATTGGGAATCATATATCAGTGCAAAATCACCCTAAAGTTGAATCAATATCATAGGTGTTATGATGAAGAAGTTATCTCACATTCAACCGAAGTTATTCCATTTAACCTTATTTGGAGATTTGGAAATTTATTTTTGATTCTAATAAAAAGAATGAATCACGATCTAAGAAGACTGATATGGAATCATAAATCAGTGGAGAATCACCCTGAAGTTGAATCAAAATCATAGGAGTTATGTATCGCACTTTTAACGGAAGTGATTCCAATTTACTATGTTTGGAGATTTGGGAATTTCTTCTTGATTCTAATCAAACAAAAATGAATCAAGATTCAGTAAGCTTCATTTGGGCTCATAAAAAGTGGATAATCAACCTGAAGTTTAATCAATATCATAGGAGTTATGATGAAGAAGTTATCTCACTTTTAACTAAAGTGATTCCAGTTAACCTTGTCTGGAGATTTGGCAATATCTTCTTGATTCTAATCAAACCAGAATGAATCAAGATGTAAGAAGCTTTATTTGGACTCATAAATCAGTGGATAATCACCATGAGGTTCAATCAATATCATTGGAGTTATGATGAAGAAGTTATCCCACTTTTAACCGAATTGATTCCAGTTTACCATGTTTGGCGATTTGGCAATTTCTTCTTATTCTAATCAACCCAGAATGAATCACAATTTAAGAAGATTTATTGGGAATCATATATCAGTGGAGAATCACCCGGAAGTTGAATCTATATCATAGGTGTAAGAATATTGATTTTAATTGGGCTCATAAATCTGTGGATAATCACCCTGAAGTTGAATCAATATCATAGGAGTTATGATGAAAAAGTTATCCCATTTTTAACCCAAGTGATTCTAGGTAACCTTGTTTGGAGATTTGACAATTTCTTCTTGATACTAATAAACCAGAAATGAATCACGATGTAAGAAGCTTGATTTGGACTCATAAATCAGTGGATAATCACCCTGAAGTAGAATCAATATCATAGTGAGTTATGATGAAGAAGTTATCCACTTTTAAACCGAAGTGATTCAGTTTACCCTTTTTGGAGATTTGGCAATTTCTTCTTGATACTAATAAACCAGAATGAATCCACGATGTAAGAAGCTTGATTTGGACTCATAAATCAGTGGAGAATCACCCTGAAGTTGAATCAATATCATAGGAGTTATGATGAAGAAGTTATCACACTTTTAACCGAAGTGATTCCAGTTTATCCCTTTTGGAGATTTGGCAATTTCTTCTTGATACTAATAAAACCAGAATGAATCACGATGTAAGAAGCGTTGATTTGGACTCATAATCAGTGGATAATCACCCTGAAGTTGAATCAATATCATAGGAGTTATGATGAAGAAGTTATCCCACTTTTAACGAAGTGATTCCAGTTTACCTTGTTGGAGATTTGGGCAATTTCTTCTTGATACTAATAAAACCAGAATGAATCAGCGATGTAAGAAGCTTGATTTGGACTCATAAATCAGTGGATATCACCCCTGAAGTTGAAATCAATATCATAGGAGTTATGATGAAGAAGTTATCCCCACTTTTAAACCCGAAGTGGATTCCAGTTTACCCTGTTTTGGAGATTTGGCAATTTCTTCTTGATACTAATCAAACCAGAATGAATCACGATGTAAAGAAGCTTGATTTGGACTCATAAAATCAGTGGATAATCATCCTGAAGTTGAATCAATATCATAGGAGTTATGATGAAGAAGTTATCCCACTTTTAACCGAAGTGATTCCAGTTTACCTTTTGGAGATTTGGCAATTTCTTCTTGATACTAATAAAAACCAGAAATGAATCACGATGTAAGAAGCTTGATTTGGACTCATAAATCAGTGGATAATCACCCTGAAGTTGAATCAATATCATAGGAGTTATGATGAAGAAGTTATCCACTTTTAACCGAAGTGATTCCAGTTTACCCTGTTTGGAGATTTGGCAATTTCTTCTTGATACTAATAAAACCAAAATGAATCACGATGTAAGAAGCTTGATTTGGACTCATAAATCAGTGGATAATCACCCTGAAGTTGAATCAATATCATAGGAGTTATGATGAAGAAGTTATCCCACTTTTAACCGAAGTGATTCCAGTTTACCCTTTTTGGAGATTTGGCAATTTCTTCTTGATTCTAATCAAAACCAGAATGAATCACGATGTAAGAAGCCTTGATTTGGACTCATAAATCAGTGGATAATCACCCTGAAATTGAATCAATATCATAGGAGTTATGATGAAGAAGTTATCCACTTTTAACCGAAGTGATTCCAGTTTACCCTGTTTGGAGATTTGGCAAATTTCTTCTTGATACTAATAAAACCAGAATGAATCACGATGTAGAAGCCTTGATTTGGACTCATAAATCAGTGGATAATCACCCTGAAGTTGAATCAATATCATAGGAGTTATGATGAAGAAGTTATCCCACTTTTAACCGAAGTGATTCCAGTTTACCCTTTTGGAGATTTGGCAATTTCTTCTTGATACTAATAAAACCAGAATGAATCACGATGTAAGAAGCTTGATTTGGACTCATAAATCAGTGGATAATCACCCTGAAGTTGAATCAATATCATAGGAGTTATGATGAAGAAGTTATCCCACTTTTAACCGAAGTGATTCCAGTTTACCCTTTTTGGAGATTTGGCAATTTCTTCTTGATACTAATAAAACCAGAATGAATCACGATGTAAGAAGCTTGATTTGGACTCATAAATCAGTGGATAATCCCCCTGAAGTTGAATCAATATCATAGGAGTTATGATGAAGAAGTTATCCCACTTTTAACCGAAGTGATTCCAGTTACCCTTTTGGAGATTTGGCAATTTCTTCTTGATACTAATAAAACCAGAATGAATCACGATGTAAGAAGCTTGATTTGGACTCATAAATCAGTGGATAATCACCCTGAAGTTGAATCAATATCATAGGAGTTATTGATGAAGAAGTTATCCAACTTTTAATCGAAGTGATTCCAGTTTACCCTGTTTGGAGATTTGGCAATTTCTTCTTGATACTAATAAAACCAGAATGAATCACGATGTAAGAAGCTTGATTTGGACTCATAAATCAGTGGGATAATCACCCTGAAGTTGAATCAATATCATAGGAGTTATGATGAAGAAGTTATCCCACTTTTAACCGAAGTGATTCCAGTTTACCCTTTTTGGAGATTTGGCAATTTCTTCTTGATACTAATAAAACCAGAATGAATCACGATGTAAGAAGCTTGATTTGGACTCATAAATCAGTGGATAATCACCCTGAAGTTGAATCAATATCATAGGAGTTATGATGAAGAAGTTATCCCACTTTTAACCGAAGTGATTCCAGTTTACCCTTTTTGGAGATTTGGCAATTTCTTCTTGATACTAATAAAACCAGAAATGAATCACGATGTAAGAAGCTTTGATTTGGACTCATAAATCAGTGGATAATCACCCTGAAGTTGAATCAAATATCATAGGAGTTATGATGAAGAAGTTATCCCACTTTTAACCGAAGTGATTCCAGTTTACACCTTTTGGGAGATTTGGACAATTTTCTTCTTGATACTAATAAAAACAAGAATGAATCACGAATGTAAGAAGGCTTTGATTTGGACTCATAAATCAGTGGATAAACAACCCTGAAGGTTGAATCAATATCATCGGAGTTATGCATGAAAGAATTTATGCCGACTTTTAAACCGAAGTGATTCCAGTTACCCTTTTGGAGAATTTGGGGGCAATTTCTATCTTGATACTAATCAAACCTACGAATGAATCAAGATGCTCAAGAAAGCTTGATCTTGGGACTCATAAAATCAGTGGATTATCACCCTGAAGTTTGAATCAATATCATAGGAGTTATGATGGAAGAAGTTATCCCACTTTTAACCGAAGTGATTCCACGTTTATACCCATGTTTCTGGAGATTGTGACAATCTTCTATCTTGATACTAATAAAAGCCAGAACTGAAATCAGCGATGTAAGAAGCTTCGATTTGGACTCATAATCAGTGGATAATGCACCGCTGAACGTTGAATCAATATCAATAGGAGTTATGATGAACGAGTTATCCCACTTTTTTAAGCCTGAAGTTATTCCCGTTTTACCCTTTTTGGAGATTTGGTATATTGTCTTCTTGATACTAATAAAACCAGAATGAATCACGATGTAAGAAGCTTGGATTTGGGACTCATAAATCAAGTGGATAATCACCCTGAACAGTTGATCAATATCATAGGAGTTATGTATGAAGAAGTTATCCACTTTGTAACGCGAAGTGGATTCTCAGTTTACCCCTTTTTGTGGAGATTTGGCAAATTTCTTCTTGATACTGAGTAGAAACGGCAGAATGAAATCACGATGTAAGAGCTTTGATTTGGACTCATAAATAAGTGGATAATTCACGCCTGATAGTTGAATCAAGATCATAGGAGTTATGATGAAGAAGTTATCCCACTTTTAACCGAAGTGATTCCAGTTTACCCTGTTTGGAGATTTGGCAATTTCTTCTTGATACTAATAAAACCAGAATGAATCACGATGTAAGAAGCTTGATTTGGACTCATAAATCAGTGGATAATCACCCTGAAGTTGAATCAATATCATAGGAGTTATGATGAAGAAGTTATCCCACTTTTAACCGAAGTGATTCCAGTTTACCCTTTTTGGAGATTTGGCAATTTCTTCTTGATTCTAATCAAACCAGAATGAATAACGATGTAAGAATCTTGATGTGGACTCATAAATCAGTGAATCATCACCCCGAAGTTGAATCAATATCATAGGAGTTATGATGAAGAAGTTATCCCACTTTTAACCGAAGTGATTCCAGTTTAACCTGTTTGGAGATTTGGCAATTTCTTCTTGATTCTAATCAAAACAGAATGAATCAAGATGTAAGAAGCTTGATTTGGACTCATAATCATGTGGGATAATTCACCCTGAAGTTGAATCAATATCATAGGGAGTTATGATGAAAGAAAGTTATCTCCCATTTTAACCGAAGTGCGATTCCAGTTTACCCTTTTTAAGAGATTTGCCAATTTCTTCTTGATATCTCAATAAACCAGGGAATTAAATTCACGATGTAAGAATATTAATGTGGACTCATAAATCAGTGGATCATGACCCTGAAGTTGAATCAATATCATATGAGTTATGATGAAGAAGTTATCCCACTTTTAACCGAAGTGATTCTAGTTTACCCTGTTTGGAGATTTTGGCAATTTCTTCTTGATACTAATAAAACCAGAATGAATCACGATGTAAGAAGCTTGATTTGGACTCATTAATCAGTGGTAGAATCACCCTGAAGTTGAATCAAGATCATAGGAGTTATGATGAATAAGTTATCCCACTTTTAACCGAAGTGATTCCAGTTTACCCTTTTTGGAGATTTGGCAATTTCTTCTTGATACTAATAAAATACCAGAATGAATCACGATGTAAGAAGCTTGATTTGGACTCATAAATCAGTGGAAATCACCCTGAAGTTGAATCAATATCATAGGAGTTATGATGAAGAAGTTATCCCAACTTTTAACCGAAGTGATTCCAGTTTACCCTGTTTGGAGATTTGGCAGATTCTTCTTGATACTAATAAAACAAGAATGAATCAAGATGTAAAAAGCTTGATTTGGACTCATAAAATCAGTTGAGAATCACCCTCAAGTTCAATCAAGATCATAGGAGTTATGATGGAAGAATTATCCCACTTTTAACCGAAAGATGATTCCAGTTTACCCTGTTTCAAGATTTGGCAATTTCTTCTTGATTCTAATCAAACCAGAATGAATAACGATGTAAGAATAGTAATTTGGAGTCATAAATCAGTGGATCATGACCCTGAAGTTGAATCAATATCATAGGAGTTATGATGAAGAAGTTATCCCCCACTTTTAACCGAAGTGATTCCAGTTACCCTGTTTGGAAATTTGGCAATTTCTATTTGATTCTAATCAAACCAGAATGAATCAAGATGTAAGAAGCTTGATTTGGACTCATCAATCAGTGTAGAATCACCCTGAAGTAGAATCAAGATCATAGGAGTTATGATGAAGAAGTTATCCCACTTTTAACCGAAGTGATTCCAGTTTACCTTTTTTGGAGATTTGACAATTGCTACTTGATTCTACTCAAACCTGAATGAATCAAGATGTAAGAAGCTTTATTTGGACTCATAAATCAGTGCAGAGTCATCCTGAAGTAGAATCAAGATCATAGGAGTTATGATGAAGAAGTTATCCCCCTTTTAACCGAAGTGATTCCAGTTTACCCTGTTTTGAGATTTGACAATTTCTTCTTGATACTAATAAAAACAGAATGAATCAAGATGTAAGAAGGTTGATTTCGACTAATAAATCAGTGCAGAATCATCCTGAAGTTGAATCAAGATCATAGGAGTTATGATGAAGAAGTTATGCCACTTTTAACCGAAGTGATTGCAGTTTACCTTGTTTGTATATTTGTCATTTTCTTCTTGATACTAATAAAACCAGAATGAATCACGACGTAAGAAACTTGATTTGGACTCATTAATCAGTGTAGAATCACCATGAACTTGAATCAAGATCATAGGAGTTATGATGAAGAAGTTATCCCACTTTTAACCGAAGTGATTCCAGTTTACCCTATTTCGAGATTTGGCAATTTCTTCTTGATTCTAATCAAAACAGAATGAATAACGATGTAAGAATATTAATGTGGATTCATAAATCAGTGTATCATGACCCTGAAGTGGAACCAATATCATAGGACTTATGATGAAGAAGTTATCCAACTTTTAACCGAAGTGATTCCAGTTTACCCTGTTTGGAGATTTGGTAATTTCTTCTTGATACTAATAAAACCAGAATGAATCACGATGTAAGAAGCTTGATTTGGACTCACTAATCAGTTTAGAATCACCCTGAAGTTGAATCAAGATCATAGGAGTTATGATGAAGAAGTTATCCAACTTTTAACCGAAGTGATTCCAGTTTACCCTGTTTGGAGATTTGGCAATTTCTTCGTGATTCTAATCAAACCAGAATGAATCAAGGTGTAAGAAGCTTGATTTGGACTCATAAATCAGTTTAGAATCACCCTAAAGTTGAATCAAGATCATAGGAGTTATGATGAAGAAGTTATCCCACTTTTAACCGAAGTGATTCCAGTTTACCCTTTTTGGAGATTTGGCAATTTCTACTTGATTCTAATCAAACCAGAATGAATCAAGATGTAAGAAGCTTGATTTGGACTCATAAATCAGTGCAGAGTCATCCTGAAGTTGAATCAAGATCATAGGAGTTATGATGAAGAAGTTATCCCACTTTTAACCGAACTGATTCCAGTTTATCCTTTTTGGAGATTTGGCAATTTCTTCTTGATACTAATAAAACCAGAATGAATCACGTTGTAAGAAGCTCAATTTGGACTCACTAATAACTGTAGAATCACCCTG
>CAJHQQ010004472.1:0-27673 GCA_905132885.1 Moricandia moricandioides | reverse complement strand
TTTCAGATCTCAGGCTGTTTGTATGCGTGATGAATCTGCCTCAACAGGTTGGTAATGAGTCTTGTGTAACAATGAAAGAGAGACTGATGAAAGAATCAAGGATAAGCGTGAGAGACTAAGAGATTAGGAGACTGGTAGACTAAGAACACGAGAATAGAGATTCAGAACCATAGAATGAAGAGTTTAGAGAGACAAGGTAACTTTGAGACTATGAAGGGGGAGGGGAAATCCCCCTCTCACTCTTAGAGTTTTCAATTGCCATTAATGGCTACATATAAGCAAACATAACTTCTTTTCATAAAGCTAAGGATAAGAAATGGAGAGTGGAGATGGTCTGGTTTGAAATGGACAACTCAGATCAGGTCTTGGTAGCTTTATGACCAGGAGAGAAGCTTGGCTAGGAATGTGCCAGCAATGTACCTGAATACATCCATAGATCAGTCCAGGTTCATAATACAGCTTGCTCTTCCTTTTCAGCACAAGGGAACAGATCATGACAGGCTGGCTGGTCTTCCTTGCTTGTTGACGAGTCAATAAAGTGTAGCCTTATCCACAAACGGTCAAGAGAGCTTAGCACCTTCTTGGTTGCTTCCTCAGACCAGAATATACCTTAGAATCTTTTCTCCCTTGTCCATAACCTCCACGTTGTCTTCTTCATACCTTAGGGCACAAGTCTTCATCAGGGAGTGTATGGATTAGGGTTTGGTCCGTAGACTTTTCGCCCTAATTTTGCACAAACCCAAAATATGCTGAAATGGTCGAGTGTGCAAGTTTTGAGTCGACCTGGTCCGTACGGTCCGTACAGTCCGTACGGCCGCCCTATTTTTGCACATCTCGACCATTTGCTCCCAAACTTTTCCAATGTCTTCTTCCTTGATCATAAGCCCTTCTTGAACCTTGCTCTAGCTCAGCATATGCTTCTGGACCCTTTTTAAATCTTGATCAGTCTCCAAAAGGGTTTTGCCCAAGCTTTGCACATAAACCTTTAGTGAGTTGTTTTCTCACTTCAGGTTAACACTCCCCCTCAAACTTGACTCTAGAGATCCTAAGTCAAGCTTGGAACCCTGAAGTCTCTCCTCATTAAAAACCTTACCAAAGAAAACCCTCCTTAGGGATAAAACTTTGATAAGGAAAAGAGTAAGAACCTTCAAGGCCTGGGGATTGGCCATTGAGCCTTTGTGCCTTAGAACCAGTGTGGTTGGAAACAAAGGACTCTGGATCGTGGCCTAAACAGGTGCAGTAACACTTCACAGCTTGCACACTTATAAAACTCAGCTTGACCTCTTCATAGACCCGGTTTGAGTCTCCCCCTCTCAACTGACTTCACAGCCACCTTAGAGAAGCTAGGAAACGACCATGATAATCTTCAGTGAGGCTCAAGCAGTGGTACCTGATACATTATCCCAAAGGTGCATCAGTACTTATCAAGAATGTTCACAAGGATAACATACTTAGGCAAAGTTCAATAGTTTAAACAAAACCAGTGATTCTAGCAACTTAGACATTCTTCTAAAGGAAGCAAGATACCAATGATGGTTTTCACTACGGTAAAGCACTAGTACTTATTCCAGTTAACCACAGCAATCAGAACCAATCAAGACAAGCATTTTTAAGAATCATTTTGAGATTTAGAAAGAAATGATGAATGACTTGTATTAATTTGAGTTCAAGTTACTTCCCTTTTGTTTGGATGAGGAGTGACTGGTTTGTCACTTGAATCCCTCACACTCGGCCAGTTGCAACCTCTTCATGGAAACACCAACTTGATGGGAGGTTGTGTGGATACTTAAGCTTCAGTTTCAATCACCTCACCATAGAGGCCGCATTGAACTGAGCTTTCATGCACACACAACCAAGACTGCTCTGAACAGCCTCTTTGCATAGACACGCCACTGCCTAGACCCGGTTGAATGATCCTTTGTTGAAGTCCTTGCAAAGGCTTGACAGACCATGGACAATGCATATTAAGACTCCCCCTCAAGCTTAACTCCAAGACTAGGGAAGGAGCTAAGCTTGATGAGTGTATGCAGTTCCATGTCCTTAAACCCACAGTCTTAACTCGAATTGATGTCCTATCCCTTGTGAGTTTTGGCTCTCTTCCTTATACCAGGAACTAATGGTGTTTGAATCACCTTAAGAGCCCTCACAAGGTAGTCTCTCATTGTATGATATACCACTCTACACTTCCTGTAGACTTTGGGACTAACATGTCCAAGTGGTATGATACAATGACATCAACCTCTCATTGCATACTCAGTCACACTACACTTCCTGTAGTTTGGGGACTGACTCGTCCAGTGATGATATGCAATGGCAATAAACATTTTCCTTGTCACTGTGATTTGTCACTGTACCACTTCCTGTGTACCTAACATCACCACAACTCAATGCAAGATTAGATCATCCCATTGGGACCAAACCAAGATCACACATCTGGTTTGATCACCAATGCCTTAACAAAACAAATTCTTGAAATCAGCAAACCACATGAACAGGACCTAAGCAGACTTAACTTCTCTAGATGCAATGCAAGTTTGAAAAACAATGTACTTGCAACTAGGATAGATTTTAAATGCACCATATATGAATGCAACAGAAAAACAAACATATTAAGTTAAATGCCAATGCACCAAATACTAATCACCATTAGCTTAATCAAAAACATAAAACTAGTAGCTTAGAAATGCTTCTAAATGCTACTAGAAAACAAGATGGATTAGCTAAGACAATAGCAAAAACAAGATAACAGGACTAGGAAAGAAACAAAACCTATATGCTTATGCAACTGCAATAAAGCTTCTCAATATCACAATGCAAATAACTGAGACATACTACTCAATACTATAACACAATCATGGTGAGAGAAGCTATGAATGCAAAAACTTGGACAGCAACCATATGAATGTAATAGATTCAATCCGAATGAACTAGCAACAATATGATCTATCCTAAACAACCTAAGCAGAATGCAAGAAATGACTAGACATGTTAATGAACAATAGTTTCATCAAGACCATAGATTCAAGTAGTTTAGACACACTTCTAAATCCTACTTGATATCTCTGATTGATTAACTATGTCATTAACATCCAAGCAGCACTGAACCGGATTGAATATCTACCTAGATGCTTATGAATGTAAAACAGTTTAACAATTCTCATGATGCAAGTAGCAGAGACATTTTACTCAGTTCTACAACACATTCATGGCAATTTAGAGTTATGACAATGCACAAGACAATACTAAACAACCACTCTGATGCTTATGCAAGATAGACAATCAACACAATGATGCAGAAGCTTAGACAATATTCTAAATGCTTCAAGACAACTATGATATATAAGCTACTGCGTAAGCAATCAGATCACAAACTAATGCAATAAAGAAGCCAGGAGATCCTGGGACAAACTCACTCAATGCATAACAAAATATAAATTCTTATTAAGGGATAGGAGGTTTGCTTACAGCTAAGGAATCCGAGCTGATTCCTTAATCCTCCATGGATACACTCCAATGTTACTTGTTGGGTTTAACCCAACTCTTCTCTGGTCAGTACTGCTTAACATGCAGCTTCATGACACAGCTAATGAGGAACACCTCCATCCTCTTCGGACTTGATGCTTAACCCTCACACTAAACACCCATGCAACCTCTTGATTTTGACCTGGTTGGTCTTTTTCTTGGACTTGCAATAATGAATATGAAACAGGTCACTGAGCTTGATGGTACTTCTGGTAGCTCACTTGTGTTCCTTTCTCAACTTTGGCTGAGATTTGGGTCCAAACTTGAATTGAACTCAAGAGAGTTTTAAAACTGTGTTCACCATTTCTTTAACTCCAGTGCCTTTGGTCACCGGTCTCTTCTGGACTTAAGTTATGACCACACCTACTAGTGTGTCTCTTGAACCAGCAGCAAACCACTTCCACACTACACACAAACAGTCTCTCCATTGCTTCTCAATGGGCAAGTCTTCCTCTTGCTCTCGGTTTAGTGATGGGTAAGTAATTTTTGTGAACCTGAAACACCACTCAAACTCCAGCAAGATGAGATACAAATGCATTGGGACCAAGCCTTAAACCTTAGGTCTTGATCACCAATGTCATTCTCAAGCATTACACACGATAGAAACAAGTTTATTTATCAATTTCTATTCTTTGCAAGCTTTACTTCTCTAAATACTAAGAATGATCAGCCACCATTTCAAAGAATTTAGGCAATTTTCTCTGCCTTAACCAACTATTAGACTTGAGTCTAATGTCTCAATCTTAAGGCAGTAACAATGATACTTCAAAATTGATTCTATCAGACATGAATGCAATCACTGGTGTAGACAACTCCTCTATCACCCTAATTGGTACAGCCTTGATCAGCCTGATCAGTCTCAAACTCAAGATATGGGATTCAATGTATGGAATGGCTAAGGTACTGATCAATGCTTGGCTTAATGGACAGTTTCTTGGTCTCATTGGAATGATCTATGACGTTCTGGATAGAGAGAAGGGAAGATGCCTTGGTACAACCATGAATGGAGAAGTATCAGATGGGAAGCTGAATCTGTTTAAGTTGGATGAATCAGGAAATAATTCTGAACTCGACGAGTCTGAAGAGGATGAGCTGATTGAACCTAAAGAAGGCGATAAAGGTGCATTCGGATGGACGATAAACAATCCACGAAAGATCAGCAACATACCTGAGCTTAACTTGAGCTATGGTAATAAGTTTCCACGTCCAAATGGGCTTCTAGAACAAGGAAAACAACTCAGGAAGGTGCTATAATGGGCTAGAATTTGAGTTGGGTGAAATAAGGCCTTTTCGGCCCAAAAGGAGGATTGCAACCAGAATCTTGATCCACTTGCTTTCTTGGTGCGACCTGGATCAGCTTAAAACTCAAGTTTTGGAAGCTAATCCATGTACCAGAAAGGAATGGGTCACAGGACGACCTAATGGGCTTATTGGAGAGCTTATTGGCCTTATTCATGAGGTATTGGACCGAGAGAAGGCTAGGGATCTTGATGAGGCCTTTATAGAGAAAGGAATGACTATGAACCAGCATGGAACACTAGTATGCAATCTAATTGACCAGGAAATGGGTGAAAGGAAGCTAGTTGGATAGGAAATGAAATGGGTGATCTGGTATGATCGAGAAATAGACTGGTTAAACCGACATGGCCGAGAAATGAGTTGGAAATGGAAGATGAAGAACCAGAGGTGCAATTGGATTATCAGGAGCATTTTCATCATCAAAATGAGCTTAATGAGGCACTTGGTCGGACCAGAAACAAGATGGATCGAGCCCAAGCAAGAGTTGTTCGAAAATGGCCTTTATCGGCCCAAAAAGTGGAAAGACAAGCCAGCTTGGATTATAACTGGCCCAAGAAGATTAGGCACGCCTAATATGGTTTATTTACAGTTTATTTATGATTTAATTAAGTGTAAACCAATTAGGATTAAGTTTGGTTATCTTAAACCAATTAGCAATAGGATTAGGATATGGTTTTCACTAAACCGACTTGGTTTTGGTTTAGGTTTTTTTTTAGCTTAGGATTTCGTTTTCTTCTTTCTTATTTATGTAACCACGAGCCTCCATGTAAACAATGAACCATTATTCAATAAACTTAAGCTTTGGCTCAACCTATCGTCTCTGTGGAGACTTTGTCTCTTTGTTCACTTAGGTGGACGTGTTTTATATCACTAAGGAAGAGTGATCTTCTGTGATCCATCCTAGACATCAAGCAGGGTGCACCTGTTTCTCAGGAGCAGAAAAACATCCTTATAGCCTTCCACAGCTTGAAGGAGAAGACCATCCTCATCATCTATCATCCATCCACGCCCCCTTCAAGTGATCCAGGGAGAGACAGCCATTCCACGGCCGTACCAAGTGGTATCAGAGCCACTTGAAGGTTTGGGGATTTTGTTTTTTAACCTAAATCACGTGATCTATCATATCCAGCAGTCTCATATGTATTCTTTTGAAAGAAAAAGAAACCATGAAGAGAATGCTGAGCGCAAAGCAACAAGGGAGTTGCAAAGAAGAAAAAAACAGATCCAAATTCCACCCTTCTATGGAGACTTTGATCCAGATACATACCTAGAGTGGGAAAAGGAGATGTATTTAATTATCAAGTGTCAGGGGTACACAGCAGAGAAGCAGGCTCAATTGGCATATACTGGTTTATATGGATATGCACTTGACTGGTGGTATCAGACAGCTAATCTTAGGAGACAATATGGAGAGCAACAGATTTCTTCTTGGTATGAGATGAAGGCTGTCATGAAGAAAAGGTTTGTTGCCAAGAGGTATGGGCAAACTGATTTGGAAAGGATGCAAAGCCAAGCTAGGGAAGATAAAGGACGTGTTAGGACATCCAGAGATGAGCCAAAGTCCTACTATAGTCGTGATGAACAAAGAAAGTTGCAGCTACATGAAGCATATCTTGATGAATTGCAAAGCCCACAGTTCAAGGAACACCTCAGGAACATGATAGATCAATCACTCAATGCTGTGATGAAAGACCCAAAACAGAGGTCAGTCCCACGTCCAGAATCCAGAGATGATGAGCTAAGTTGTTACAAGAAGGAACCAGCAGAGAAGAAACAAGAAACTGCAGCAAAACAGGGTGAGAGAGAACAATAGTTTGAATCAGAACCAACCACTCTTTGTCAAGCAGACAACTTGGAAACCCATCTGAAACAAGAGGAGAGATCATTAGTTGTATGTGATCACGTGCCTGGTCAAAACCAAGCTGAAGAAGGAGTGCTTAATGAATCACCTAAAGCTCATGAATCTGCATTTACAACTATGGTTGAAGAAGGTGAAGTCATTGAATATTTTTCTTGTGATCTACTAACCAAACCTTCTGTATGGATTCAGACTATCCTAGTGGAGCATATGAGGTTTAACAAGGGCCTGCAACACCTTGTTTTTGAACCAGGAGGGAGCTTGTGTGTGCATAAGAGCATCAACAACAGCCTGATCGAAATAGCAGCAGCAATGAAGCTTTATTTGGAAGGGTTCTTGCATGAACTGGAAGAGCCAAAGGTAGTTTCTGGTGAGTCTAAGCTGAGATCACATTCCCAGAAGTCTAAGATCAAGGCTTGTGTTTGGTATAACTGGAAAGAAGCTCAATTAGAGGCAATGAGATCTGAGATAAACAAGGAGCAGAAATTGCTAGCTCTAAGTTTTGCTTGTAATGTGCATAGTCCAGTGAAGCATCTAGGACGTGTGAAGGCTTTACAAACCTTTGTGTTTGAGCCTGGAGGGAATATAAACGTGCAAAAAGGATTAAACAACACCATGTTCCAAAGAGAAACAAAGGAGCTGAGATTGGACTGTCCATTCATCCTTGAAGAGCTGGATTTGAGGACAAATCCTTTTAAAGGAGGAGGGAATGGTGCGACCTGGATCAGCTTAAAACTCAAGTTTTGGAAGCCAATCCATGTACCAGAAAGTGAATGGGTCACAGGACGACCTAATGGGCTTATTGGAGAGCTTATTGGCCTTATTCATGAGGTATTGGACCGAGAAAAGGCTACGGATCTTGATGAGGCCTTTATAGAGAAAGGAATGACGATGAACCAGCATGGAAGACTAGTATGCAATCTAATTGACCAGGAAATGGGTGAAAGGAAGCTGGTTGGAGAGGAAATGAAATGGGTGATCTGGTATGATCGAGAAATGGACTGGTTAAATCGACATGGCCGAGAAATGAGTTGGAAATGGAAGATGAAGAACCAGAGGTGCAATTGGATTATCAGGAGCATTTTCATCATCAAAATGAGCTTAATGAGGCACTTGGTCGGACCAGAAACAAGATGGATCGAGCCCAAGCAAGAGTTGTTGGAAAATGGCCTTTATCGGCCCAAAAAGTGGAAAGACAAGCCAGCTTGGATTATGACTGGCCCAAGAAGATTAGGCACGCCTAATATGGTTTATTTACAGTTTATTTATGATTTAATTAAGTGTAAACCAATTAGGATTAAGTTTGGTTATCTTAAACCAATTAGCAATAGGATTAGGATATGGTTTTCACTAAATCGACTTGGTTTTGGTTTAGTTTTTTTTTAGCTTAGGATTTCGTTTTCTTCTTTCTTATTTATGTAACCACGAGCCTCCATGTAAACAATAAACCATTATTCAATAAACTTAAGCTTTGGCTCAACCTATCGTCTCTGTGGAGACTTTGTCTCTTTGTTCACTTAGGTGGACGTGTTTTATATCACTAAGGAAGAGTGATCTTCTGTGATCCATCGTAGACATCAAGCAGGGTGCACCTGTTTCTCAGGAGCAGAAAAACATCCTTATAGCCTTCCACAGCTTGAAGGAGAAGACCATCCTCATCATCTATCATCCATCCACGCCCCCTTCAAGTGATCCAGGGAGAGACAGCCATTCCACGGCCGTACCAAGTGGTATCAGAGCCACTTGAAGGTTTGGGGATTTTGTTTTTTAACCTAAATCACGTGATCTATCATATCCAGCAGTCTCATATGTATTCTTTTGAAAGAAAAAGAAACCATGAAGAGAATGCTGAGCGCAAAGCAACAAGGGAGTTGCAAAGAAGAAAAAAACAGATCCAGATTCCACCCTTCTATGGAGACTTTGATCCAGATACATACCTAGAGTGGGAAAAGGAGATGGATTTAATTATCAAGTGTCAGGGGTACACAGCAGAGAAGCAGGCTCAATTGGCATCTACTGGTTTATATGGATATGCACTTGACTGGTGGTATCAGACAGCTAATACTAGGAGACAATATGGAGAGCAACAGATTTCTTCTTGGTATGAGATGAAGGCTGTCATGAAGAAAAGGTTTGTTGCCAAGAGGTATGGGCAAACTGATTTGGAAAGGATGCAAAGCCAAGCTAGGGAAGATAAAGAACGTGTTAGGACATCTAGAGATGAGCCAAAGTCCTACTATAGTCGTGATGAACAAAGAAAGTTGCAGCTACATGAAGCATATCTTGATGAATTGCAAAGCCCACAGTTCAAGGAACACCTCAGGAACATGATAGATCAATCACTCAATGCTGTGATGAAAGACCCAAAACAGAGGTCAGTCCCACGTCCAGAATCCAGAGATGATGAGCTAAGTTGTTACAAGAAGGAACCAGCAGAGAAGAAACAAGAAACTGCAGCAAAACAGGGTGAGAGAGAACAATAGTTTGAATCAGAACCAACCACTCTTTGTCAAGCAGACAACTTGGAAACCCATCTGAAACAAGAGGAGAGATCATTAGTTGTATGTGATCACGTGCCTAGTCAAAACCAAGCTGAAGAAGGAGTGCTTAATGAATCACCTAAAGCTCATGAATCTGCATTTACAACTATGGTTGAAGAAGGTGAAGTCATTGAATATTTTTCTTGTGATCTACTAACCAAACCTTCTGTATGGATTCAGACTATCCTAGTGGAGCATATGAGGTTTAACAAGGGCCTGCAACACCTTGTTTTTGAACCAGGAGGGAGCTTGTGTGTGCATAAGAGCATCAACAACAGCCTGATCGAAATAGCAGCAGCAATGAAGCTTTATTTGGAAGGGTTCTTGCATGAACTGGAAGAGCCAAAGGTAGTTTCTGGTGAGTCTAAGCTGAGATCACATTCCCAGAAGTCTAAGATCAAGGCTTGTGTTTGGTATAACTGGAAAGAAGCTCAATTAGAGGCAATGAGATCTGAGATAAACAAGGAGCAGAAATTGCTAGCTCTAAGTTTTGCTTGTAATGTGCATAGTCCAGTGAAGCATCTAGGACGTGTGAAGGCTTTATAAACCTTTGTGTTTGAGCCTGGAGGGAGTATAAACTTGCAAAAAGGATTAAACAACACCCTGTTCCAAAGAGAAACAAAGGAACTGAGATTGGACTGTCCATTCATCCTTGAAGAGCTGGATTTGAGGACAAATCCTTTTAAAGGAGGAGGGAATGGTGCGACCTGGATCAGCTTAAAACTCAAGTTTTGGAAGCCAATCCATGTACCAGAAAGGCAATGGGTCACAGGACGACCTAATGGGCTTATTGGAGAGCTTATTGGCCTTATTCATGAGGTATTGGACCGAGAGAAGGCTACGGATCTTGATGAGGCCTTTATAGAGAAAGGAATGACTATGAACCAGCATGGAAGACTAGTATGCAATCTAATTGACCAGGAAATGGGTGAAAGGAAGCTGGTTGGAGAGGAAATGAAATGGGTGATCTGGTATGATCGAGAAATGGACTGGTTAAACCGACATGGCCGAGAAATGAGTTGGAAATGGAAGATGAAGAACCAGAGGTGCAATTGGATTATCAGGAGCATTTTCATCATCAAAATGAGCTTAATGAGGCACTTGGTCGGACCAGAAACAAGATGGATCGAGCCCAAGCAAGAGTTGTTCGAAAATGGCCTTTATCGGCCCAAAAAGTGGAAAGACAAGCCAGCTTGGATTATGACTGGCCCAAGAAGATTAGGCACGCCTAATATGGTTTATTTACAGTTTATTTATGATTTAATTAAGTGTAAACCCAATTAGGATTAAGTTTGGTTATCTTAAACCAAATAGCAATAGGATTAGGATATGGTTTTCACTAAACCGACTTGGTTTTGGTTTAGGGTTTTTTTTTAGCTTAGGATTTCGTTTTCTTCTTTCTTATTTATGTAACCACGAGCCTCCATGTAAACATGAACCATTATTCAATAAACTTAAGCTTTGGCTCAACCTATCGTCTCTGTGGAGACTTTGTCTCTTTGTTCACTTAGGTGGACATGTTTTATATCACTAAGGAAGAGTGATCTTCTGTGATCCATCCTAGACACTAAGCAGGGTTATCCTGGGTCTCAGGAGCAGCAAAACAACGTTTTAGCAGTCCATAGCTCTAAGGTAAAGTCCATCACCATCATCTATCATCCGCCCACGCCCCCTTCAAGTGATCCAGGGAGAGACAACCATTACACGGCCGTACCATTTCTTGCTGGGCCAACAGAACGTGGAGGATCCAAATATCATCAGGAGACACTCCAATACTCAGTTAAAGTCGTGGGCCATCATGAAGAAGGAGGAGAAGGCCAAGACGAACCAGCTTGTTGGTTTATTTCCTTTATTTGTAATTTCAGTTTTTGTAAACCAAGTTCTAATAGGATTAGGAGTAGTAAACAAATCTTAAATTGGATTAGCATGTCCTAAACCAATCTAGTTAAGGATTAGGGATTTAGTTAGGCATTATAAGCTTTTTTCACGTTCTGGTACTGAGGCAATCGATATTTTCAATAAAACTGTCTTTTGGTGCAAAACCTGATTGTTCTTGAGACTTGTCTCCTTTGTTCACATTGTGGACGTGTTATACATCACATTAAGGAAGAATTTAACTTCTGTGATCCATCACAGACAATACCCAGGGTTATCCTGCGTTTGAGAGTAGCAAAACAGCTTCTGAGCAATCCATAGCTCTTTAGCAAAGTCCATCATCGTCATCTATCATTCACCCACGCCCCCTTCAAGTGATCCAGGGAGAGACAGCCATTCTACGGCCGTACCAAGTGGTATCAGAGCCTCTTAAAGGTTAGGGTTTGAAGTTTTAACAAGGGAGCACGAAATCTATCAGTTAACAAGCTGTATTCTATGTCTGGATATGAAGGAGAGCTTACAATTCCATTCTTCTATGGGAAGATTGATACAGAGGCATACCTTGATTGGGAAAAGGAGATGGAGTTTCTATTTGGACTCCAATACTACACAGAAAAGAAAAAGGTATGTCTAGCAGTCAATGGACTCTGTGGAAGTGCATTCTCATGGTGGCAGAGAGTTTATCAAACTAGGAGATTTGAAAAAAAAACACAAATTATTTCATGGGTTGAGATGAAGACCTTGATGAAGAAGAGGTTTGTCTCGCAGTGGAACCTTCCAAAACTAAAACCAGAAGCAGCAACAAAGCTTACTACTTTAGATCAGCCTGCTTGTTGGTCTGAATTGCCATCAAAACCGGCTGAGAGAAGATCTGTGGTTCCTGTTCTATCATTGAAACAAGAGGAGGAAAAGCTGCAAGCTTCTATATTAGCTTCACCAATAAAACAGATTGAGGAGAGTCATAAAACTGAACCAGAACCAACAACTCTTTGTCTAAAACTAGAAGAGGAGGCACAAGTTGCAGAAGCTGAGTGTGGCCACGTGCCTGATCAAAAAAAAAAAAGAAGAAAAAGTTCCTGGAGGGTCATCTAATGCTCTTGAATTGGTGCTTTCTACTGTTGAGAAATGTGATAGCTTTAAAAGTTTAACTTGTGAGTTTCTGATCAAACCTATGGTATGTCTTCAGCTCAGCTTAGTGGAGCATCTGAGAGTTGTCAAGGGCCTGCAACAAGTTGTGTTTGAACCAGGAGGAAGCTTGTGTGTGATCAGAAGAAATAAAAAAATTCTGGATCAGAAAGCAGCTGCATTCAAGCTCAATTTCCAAGGTTCATTCACTCTTGAAAGACAAGATTTATGGTCAAATCTTTTTAAAGGGAGAGAGAATGGTGTGATACAAACTAGTTGCAGAGAGAATGAAGGAGAGTCAGGAGGCAACACGTCCTTGATCAGGTTCATAACTAATCTGGACAACCTGAGAGGAGAAATACAGAAACTGGTGGTGGTTAAAGACAAGCCATAAGTGGAGGATGAGTATGGGGACCAAACCACACGACCACCTGATCAGAAGGAGAATAAACTGAGAGTATATGGTCTCATGTTCATGAGCAGCACGTGTGAAACATCATCATGGAGAGAAGCAGTCAGCCTCAAACTTAACAAAGTGGAGGAACCATCTGCTTTAATAGCTAATGATATTAAGCACAATTCCAAGCAGTTGTTGTGGCATGAAGAGGGGTTGCAATACTTTGTGTTTGACCCTGGAGAGACTCATTTTGTGATGATATTTCTCATTCGCAGCACAGGAACATTGGAATTAACTGATCATGGATCTATTTGTTTACAAGTCTTGGATTTGAGGAGGGAATGGTGCAGCCTTGATCAGCCTGATCAGTCTCAAACTCAAGATATGGGATTCAATGTATGGAATGGCTAAGGTACTGATCAATGCTTGGCTTAATGGACAGTTTCTTGGTCTCACTGGAATGATCTATGAGGTTCTGGATAGAGAGAAGGGAAGATGCCTTGGTACAACCATGAATGGAGAAGTATCAGATGGGAAGCTGAATCTGTTTAAGTTGGATGAATCAGGAAGTGATGCTGAACTCGACGAGTCTGAAGAGGATGTGCTGATTGAACCTGAAGAAGGCGATAAAGGTGCATTCGGATGGACGATAAACAATCCAGGAAAGATCAGCAACATACCTGAGCTTAACTTGAGCTATGGGAATCAGTTTCCACGTCCAAATGGGCCTCTAGAACAAGGAAAACAACTCAGGAAGGTGCTATAATGGGCTAGAATTGGAGTTGGGTGAAATAAGGCCTTTTCGGCCCAAAAGGAGGATTGCAACCAGAAAATTGATCCACTTGCTTTCTTGCTAGGCCAACAGAACGTGGAGGCTCCAAATATCATCAGGAGACACTCCAATACTCAGTTAAAATCGTGGGCCATCATGAAGAAGGAGGAGAAGGCCAAGAAGAACCAGCTTGTTGGTTTATTTCCTTTATTTGTAATTTCAGTTTTTGTAAACCAAGTTCTAATAGGATTAGGAGTAGTAAACCAATCTTAAATTGGATTAGGACGTCCTAAACCAATCTGGTTAAGGATTAGGGATTTAGTTAGGCATTATAAGCCTTTTTCACGTTCTAGTACTGAGGCAATCGATATTTTCAATAAAACTGTCTATTGGTGCAAAACCTGATTGTTCTGGAGACTTGTCTCCTTTGTTCACATTGTGGACGTGTTATACATCACATTAAGGAAGAATTCAACTTATGTGATCCATCTCAGACAATACCCAGGGTTATCCTGCGTTTGAGTAGCAAAACAGCTTCTGAGCAATCCATAGCTCTTTAGCAAAGTCCATCATCGTCATCTATCATTCACCCACGCCCCCTTCAAGTGATCCAGGGAGAGACAGCCATTCTACGGCCGTACCACTAATACACATTCAAGCAGGGAACCAGGCATGGCAATAACAATCAATACGCAATACAAGACTTTGATATGCTGGGACAGCAGCTAATAGCACAACTAGACAGCTTAATGTGTCCACAGAACCTTAAACACAACACACTACACAATCATTTCATAAGGCTCAAGCTTTATAACAGGGAAAGAAGTTTAGCTTACAAACAAGGAACTTGTGCTAGTTCCTTGAACCTCCAAGGTACACAACCAGATTTTGAGCTGTTGGTTTCAAATCCAACATCTCCTTCTTGTGTAGATTCTTCCCTTGAACACACCATGCCAAAGACACCACCATTCTTCATATTTGAGTCGCCACAACCAGATACAAGTAGACAGCTTTCATCTTTAAAAGTATCTTCTTGGACAGTGAATAAGAAAGACTTGGATCTGCTTCCAAGGACCTTCTTTCTTCAGGAAGGATATGAGAATGGACTGAGGAGAGTTTCTGGAGGCCATGGGAGAGAACATCATTTTCTTGAAGAGGTTGAACCACCAGCTGGACGGAAAGTTCTTCTCGTTTTGGACATGGCATGGGAGTGAGCTTTTGAGCTTTAGACAGAAGCAATACCAAGTTCAGATGAACCTGGCTCTGATACCATGTTAGATTTTCAGATCTCAGGCTGTTTGTATGCGTGATGAATCTGCCTCAACAGGTTGGTAATGAGTCTTGTGTAACAATGAAAGAGAGACTGATGAAAGAATCAAGGATAAGTGAGAGACTAAGAGATTAGGAGACTGGTAGACTAAGAACACGAGAATACAGATTCAGAACCATAGAATGAAGAGTTTAGAGAGACAATGTAACTTTGAGACTATGAAGGGGGAGGGGAAATCCCCCTCTCACTCTTAGAGTTTTCAATTGCCATTAATGGCTACATATAAGCAAACATAACTTCTGTCCATAAAGCTAAGGATAAGAAATGGAGAGTGGAGATGGTCTGGTTTGAAATGGACGACTCAGATCAGGTCTTTGGAGCTTTATGACCAGGAGAGAAGCTTGGCTAGGAATGTTCCAGCAATGTACCTAAATACATCCATTGATCAGTTCAGGTTCATAATACAGCTTGCTCTTCCTTTTCAGCACAAGGGAACATATCATGACAGGCTGGCTGTTCTTCCTTGCTTGTTGACGAGTCAATAAAGTGTAGCCTTATCCACAAACGGTCAAGAGAGCTTAGCACCTTCTTGGTTGCTTCCTCAGACCAGAATATACCTTAGAATCTTTTCTCCCTTGTCCATAACCTCCACTTCGTCTTCTTCATACCTTAGGGCACAAGTCTTCATCAGGGAGTGTACGGATTAGGGTTTGGTCCTTACACTTTTCGCCATAATTTTGCACAAACTCAAAATATGCTGAAATGGTCGAGTGTGCAAGTTTTGAGTCGACCTGGTCCGTACGGTCCGTACAGTCCGTACGGCCGCCCTATTTTTGCACATCTCGACCATTTGCTCCCAAACTTTTCCAATGTCTTCTTCTTTGATCATAAGCCCTTCTTGAACCTTGCTCTAGCTCAGCATATTCTTCTGGACCCTTTTTAGATCTTGATCAGTCTCCAAAAGGGTTTTGCCCAAGCTTTGCACATAAACCTTTAGTGAGTTATTTTCTCACTTCAGGTTAAAAAATTTGAATCAATATCATTGGAGTTATGATGAAGAAGTTATCCCGCTTTTAACCGATGTGATTCCAGTTTGCCCTATAGGGAGATTTGGCAATTTCTTCTTGATACTAATAAAAATAGAATGAATCACGATGTAAGAAGCTTGATTTGGACTCATAAATAAGTGTGTAATCACCCTGAAGTTGAATCAAGATCATATGAGTTATGATGAAGAAGTTATCTCAGTTTTAACCGAAGTGATTCCAGTTTGTCCTGTTTGGAGAGTTGGCAATTTCTTCTTGATTCAAATCAAACCAGAATGAATCAAGATGTAAGAAGCTTTATTTGGACTAATAAATCAGTGGATAATCACCATGAAGTTGAATCAAGATCATAGGAGTTATGATGAAGAAGTTATCCCACTTTTAACCGAAGTGATTCCAGTTTACCCTGTTTGAGATTTAGCAATTTCTTCTTGATTCTAATCAAACAGAAAAGAATCACTAGGTAAGAAGCTTGATTTGGACTCATTAATCAGTCTTGAATCACCCTGAAGTTAAATTAAGATCATAGGAGTTATGATGAAGAAGTTATCCCACTTTTAACCGAAGTGATTCCAGTATACCTTTTTGGAGATTTGTCAATTTCTTCTTTATTCTAATCAAACCAGAATGAATCAAGATGTATGAATATTGATTTGGACTCATAAATCAGTTTATAATCATCCTGAATTTGAATCAATATCATTGGACTTATGATGAAGAAGTTATCCCACTTTTAACCGAACAGATTTCAGTTTGTCATGTTTGGAGATTTCACAATTTATTCTTGATACTAATAAAAACAGAAAGAATCACTATGTAAGAAGCTTGATTTGGACTCATTAATCAGTGTAGAATCACCCTGAAGTTGAATCAAGATCATAGGAGTTATGATGAAGAGTTATCCCACTTTTAACCGAAGTCATTCCACTATACCTGTTTGGAGATTTGGTAATTTCATCTTGATTCTAATCAAACCAGAATGAATCAAGATGTATGAATCTTTATTTGGACTCATAAATCAGTTTAGAATCATCCTGAAGTTGAATCAATATCATTGGACTTATGATGAAGACGTTATCCCACTTTTAACTAAACTGATTTCAGTTTGCCCTGTTTGGAGATTTGGCAATTTATTCTTGATACTAATAAAAATAAAAAGAATCACTATGTAAGAAGCTTGATTTGGACTCATTAATCAGTGTAGAATCACCCTGAAGTTGAATCAAGATCATAGGAGTTATGATGAAGAGTTATCCCACTTTTAACCGAAGTGACTCCAGTTTACCCTGTTTGGAGATTTGACAATTTCTTCTTGATTCTAATCAAATCCGAATGAATCAAGATGTAAGAAGCTTTATTTGGACACATAAATCAGTGGATAATCATCCTGAATTTGAATCAAGATCATAGGAGTTATGATGAAGATGTTATTCCACTTTTAACCGAAGTGATTCCAATTTAGCATGTTTGGAGTGTTGGCAACTTCTTCTTGATTCTAATCAAACCAGAATGAATCATGATGTAAGAATCTTGATTTGGACTCATAAATCTGTTTGGAATTATCCTGAAATTGAATAATTATCATTGGACTTATGATGAAGATGTTATCCCACTTTTAACCGAAGTGATTCTAGTTTGCCCTGTTTGGAGATTTGACAATTTATTCTTGATATTAATAAAACCAGAATGAATCACGATGTAAGAAGATTTATTTAGACTCATTAATCAGTGTAGAATCACCCTGAAGTTGAATCAAGATCATAGGAGTTATGATGAAGAAGTTATCCCACTTTTATTTGAAGTGACTCTAGTTTACCATGTTTGGAGATTTGGCAATTTCTTCTTGATTCAAATCAAACCAGAATGAATCAAGATGTAAGAAGATTTATTTGGACAAATAAATCAGTGGATAATCACCCTGAAGTTGAATAAAGATCATAGGAGTTATGATGAAGATGTTATTCCACTTTTAACCGAAGTGATTCCAATTTAGCATGTTTGGAGATTTGGCAACTTCTTCTTGATTCTAATCAAACCAGAATGAATCAAGACGTAAGAAGCTTGATTTGGACTCATTAATCAGTGTAGAATCATCCTGAAGTTGAATCAATATCATTGGAGTTATGATGAAGAATCCCACTTTTAACCGAAGTGATTCCAGTTTGCCCTATTTGGAGATTTGCCAATTTCTTCGTGATACTAATAAAACCAGAATGAATCACGATGTAAGAAGCTTGATTTGGACTCATAAATCAGTGTAGAACCACCCTGAAGTTGAACCAAGATCATAGGAGTTATGATGAAGAAGTTATTCCACTTTTAACCGAAGTGACTCCAGTTTACCCTGTTTGGAGATTTGGCAATTTCTTCTTGATTATAATCAAACCAGAATGAATCAAGATTTAAGAAGCTTTATTTGGACTCATAAATCAGTGGATAATCACCCTGAAGTTGAATCAATATCATAAGAGTTATGATGAAGATGTTATTACACTTTTAATTGAAATGATTCCAGTTTACCCTTTTTGGAGATTTGACAATTTCTTCTTGATTCTAATCAAACCAGAATGAATCAAGATGTCTGAATCTTTATTTGGACTCATAAATCAGTGTAGAATCATCCTGAAGTTGAATCAATATCATTGGACTTATGATGAAGAAGTTATCCCACTTTTAACCGAAGTGATTCCAATTTAGCATGTTTGGAGATTTGGAAACTTCTTCTTGATTCTAATCAAACCAGAATGAATCAAGACGTAAGAAGCTTGATTTGGACTCATTAATCAGTGTAGAATCATCCTGAAGTTGAATCAATATCATTGGAGTTATGATAAAGAATCCCACTTTTAACCGAAGTGATTCCAGTTTGCTCTATTTGGAGATTTGCCAATTTCTTCTTGATACTAATAAAACCAGAATGAATCACGATGTAAGAAGCTTGATTTGGACTCATAAATCAGTGTAGAACCACCCTGAAGTTGAAGCAAGATCATAGGAGTTATGATGAAGAAGTTATCCCACTTTTAACCGAAGTGACTCCAGTTTACCCTGATAAAACCGAAGTGAAGAGTTATCCCACTTTTAACCGAAGTGACTCTAGTTTACCTTGTTTGGAGATTTGGAAAGTTCTTCTTGATTCTAATCAAACCAGAATGAATCAAGATGTAAGAAGCTTTATTTGGAATAATAAATCAGTGGATAATCACCCTGAAGTTGAATCATTATATTAGGAGTTATGATGAAGATGTTATTCCCCTTTTAACCGAAGTGATTCCAGTTTACCATGTTTGGAGATTTGGCAATTTCTTCTTGATTCTAATCAAACCAGAATGAATAAAGATGTATGAATATTTATTTGGACTCATAAATCAGTGTAGAATCATCCTGAAGTTGAATCAAGATCATTGGAGTTATGATGAAGAAGTTATCCCACTTTTAACCGAAGTGATTCCACTTTGCCCTATTTGGAGATTTGGCAATTTATTCTTGATAATAATAAAACCAGAATGAATCACGATGTAAGAAGATGGATTTGGACTCATAAATCAGTGTAGAACCACGCTGAAGTTGAAACAAGATCATAGGAGTTATGATGAAGAAGTTATCCCACTTTTAACCGAAGTGACTCCAGTTTACCCTGTTTGGAGATTTGACAATTTCATCTTGACTCTAATCAAACCAGAATGAATCAAGATGTAAGAAACTTTATTCGGACTCATAAATCAGTGGATAATCACCCTGAAGTTGAATCAATATCATAGGATTTATGATGAAGATGTTTCCACTTTTAACCAAAGTGATTCCAGTTTACCCTATTTGGAGATTTGGCAATTTCTTCTTGATTCTAATCAAACCAGAATGAATCAAGATGTAATAACCTTGATTTGGACTCATAAATCAGTGCAGAATCATCCTGAAGTTGAAGCAAGATCATAGGAGTTGTGATGAAGAAGTTATCCCACTTTTAACCGAAGTGACTTCAGTTTACGTGTTTGGAGATTTGGCAATTTCTTCTTGATTCAAATAAAACCAGAATGAATCAAGATGTATGAATCTTGATTTGGACTCATAAATCAGTTTAGAATCATCCTGAAATTTAATAATATCATTGGACTTATGATGAAGAAGTTATCCCACTTTTAACCAAACTGATTTCAGTTTGCCCTGTTTGGAGATTTGGCAATTTATTCTTGATACTAATAAAACCAGAAAGAATCACTATGTAAGAAGATTTATTTGGACTCATAAATGAGTTTAGAATAATCCTGAATTTGAATCAATATCATTGGACTTATGATGAAGAAGTTATCCCACTTTTAACCGAAGTGACTCCAGTTTACCCTGTTTGGAGATTTAGCAATTTCTTCTTGATTCTAATCAATCCAGAATGAATCAAGATGTAAGAAATTTTATTTGGACTGATAAATCAGTGCAGAATCATCCTGAAGTTGAATCAATATCATAGGAGTTATGATGAAGAAGTTATCCCACTTTTAACCGAAGTGATTTCAGTTTGCCCTATTTGGAGATTTGGCAATTTCTTCTTGATACTAATAAAACAAGAATGAACCAAGATGTAAGAAGCTTGATTGGGACTCATAAATCAGTTTATAATCACCCTGAAGTTGAATCAAGATCATAGGAGTTTGATGAAGAAGTTATCCCACTTTTAACCGAAGTGACTCCAGTTTACCCTGTTTGGAAATTTGGCAATTTCTTCTTGATTCTAATCAAACCAGAATGAATCAAGATGTAAGAATCTTTATTTGGACTCATAAATCAGTGGATAATCATCCTGAAGTTGAATCAAGATCATAGGAGTTATGATGAAGATGTTATTCCACTTTTAACCGAAGTAATTCCAATTTTCCCTGTTTGGAGATTTGGCAACTTCTTCTTGATTCTAATCAAAACAGAATGAATCAAGATGTAAGGATATTTATTTGGACCCGTAAATCAGTGTAAAATCATCCTGAAGTTGAATCAATATCATTGGACTTATGATGAAGAAGTTATCCCACTTTTAACCGAAGTGATCCCAGTTAACCCTCTTTGGACATTTGGCAATTTATTCTTGATACTAATAAAATCAGAATGAATCACGATGTATGAAGCTTGATTTGGACTCATTAATCAGTTTAGAATCACCCTGGAGTTGAATCAATATCATTGGAGTTATGATGAAGAAGTTATCCCACTTTTAACCGAAGTGATTCCAGTTTATCCTGTTTGGAGATTTGACAATTTCTTCTTCATACAAATAAAACCAGAATGAATCACCATGTAAAAATCTTGATTTTGACTCATAAATAAGTTTAGAATAACCCTGAAGTTAAATCAAGATCATAGGAGATATGATGAAGAAGTTATCTAACTTTTAATCGAAGTGATTACAGTTTGCCTTATTTGGAGATTTGGCAATTTATTCTTGATACTAATAAAACAAGAATGAACCATGATGTAAGAAGCTTGATTTGGACTCATAAATCAGTTTATAATCACCCTGAAGTTGAATCAAGATCATAGGAGTTATGATGAAGAAGTTATCCCACTTTTAACCGAAGTGACTCCAGTTTACCTTGTTTAAAGATTTGGCAATTTCTTCTTGATTCTAATCAAACCAGAATGAATCAAGATGTAATAACCTTGATTTGGACTCATAAATCAGTATAGAATCATCCTGAAGTTGAATCAATATCATTGGAGTTATGATGAAGAAGTTATGCCCCTTTTAACCGAAGTGATTCCAGTTTAGCATGTTTGGAGATTTGGCAACTTCTTCTTGATTCTAATCAAACCAGAATGAATCAAGACGTAAGAAGCTTGATTTGGACTCATTAATCAGTGTAGAATCATCCTGAAGTTGAATCAATATCATTGGATTTATGATGAAGAATCCCACTTTTAACCGAAGTGATTCCAGTTTGCCCTATTTGGAGACTTGCCATTTTCTTCTTGATACTAATAAAACCAGAATGAATCACGATGTAAGAAGCTTGATTTGGACTCATAAATCAGTGTAGAACCACCCTGAAGTTGAAGCAAGATCATAGGAGTTATGATGAAGAAGTTATCCCACTTTTAACCGAAGTGACTCCAGTTTACCCTGATAAAACCGAAGTGAAGAGTTATCCCACTTTTAACCGAAGTGACTCTAGTTTACACTGTTTGGAGATTTGGCAATTTCTTCTTGATTCTAATCAAACCAGAATGAATCAAGATGTAAGAAGCTTTATTTGGACTAATAAATCAGTGGATAATCACCCTGAAGTTGAATCATTATCTTAGGAGTTATGATGAAGATGTTATTCCCCTTTTAACCGAAGTGATTCCAGTTTACCATATTTGGAGATTTGGCAATTTCTTCTTGATTCTAATCAAATCAGAATGAATAAAGATGTATGAATCTTTATTTGGACTCATAAATCAGTGTTTAATCATCCTGAAGTTGAATCAATATCATTGGAGATAGATGAAGAAGTTATCCCACTTTTAACCGAAGTGATTCCACTTTGCCCTATTTGGAGATTTGGCAATTTATTCTTGATACTAATAAAACAAGAATGAATCACGATGTAAGAAGATGGATTTGGACTCATAAATCAGTGTAGAACCACGCTGAAGTTGAAACAAGATCATAGGAGTTATGATGAAGAAGTTATCCCACTTTTAACCGAAGTGACTCCAGTTTACCCTGTTTGGAGATTTTACAATTTCATCTTGATTCTAATCAAACCAGAATGAATCAAGATGTAAGAAACTTTATTCGGACTCATAAATCAGTGGATAATCACCCTGAAGTTGAATCAATATCATAGGAGTTATGATGAAGATGCTTCCACTTTTAACCAAAGTGATTCCAGTTTACCCTATTTGGAGATTTGGCAATTTCTTCTTGATTCTAATCAAACCAGAATGAATCAAGATGTAATAACCTTGATTTGGACTCATAAATCAGTGCAGAATCATCCTGAAGTTGAAGCAAGATCATAGGAGTTATGATGAAGAAGTTATCCCACTTTTAACCGAAGTTACTTCAGTTTACCTGTTTGGAGATTTGGCAATTTCTTCTTGATTCTAATCAAACCAGAATGAATCAAGATGTATGAATCTTGATTTGGACTCATAAATCAGTTTAGAATCATCCTGAAGTTTAATCATATCATTGGACTTATGATGAAGAAGTTATCCCACTTTTAACCGAACTGATTTTAGTTTGCCATGTTTGGAGATTTGACAATTTATTCTTGATACTAATAAAACCAGAAAGAATCACTATGTAATAAGATTTATTTGGACTCATAAATGAGTTTAGAATAATCCTGAATTTGAATCAATATCATTGGACTTATGATGAAGAAGTTATCCCACTTTTAACCGAAGTGACTCCAGTTTACCCTGTTTGAAGATTTAGCAATTTCTTCTTGATTCTAAACAATCCAGAATGAATCAAGATGTAATAACTTTGATTTGGACTCATAAATCAGTGCAGAATCATCCTGAAGTTGAATCAATATCATAGGAGTTATGATGAAGAAGTTATCCCACTTTTAACCGAAGTGATTCTAGTTTGCCCTATTTGGAGATTTGGCAATTTCTTCTTGATACTAATAAAACAAGAATGAACCACGATGTAAGAAGATTGATTTGGACTCATAAATCAGTTTATAATCACCCTGAATTTGAATCAAGATCATAGGAGTTATGATGAAGAAGTTATCCCACTTTTAACCGAAGTGACTCCAGTTTACCATGTTTGGAAATTTGGCAATTTCTTCTTGATTCTAATCAAACCACAATGAATCAAGATGTAAGAATCTTTATTTGGACTCATAAATCAGTGGATAATCATCCTGAAGTTGAATCAAGATCATAGGAGTTATGATGAAGAAGTTATCCCACTTTTAACCGAAGTGATTCCAGTTTACCCTATTTGGAGATTTGGCAATTTCTTCTTGATTGTAATCAAACCAGAACGAATCAAGATGTAAGAATATTGATTTGGACTCATAAATCAGTGTAGAATCATCCTGAAGTTGAATAAATATCATTGGACTTATGATGAAGAAGTTATCCCACTTTTAACCGAAGTGATCCTAGTTAACCCTGTTAGGAGATTTGGCAATTTATTCTTGATTCTAATCAAACCAGAATGAATCAAGATGTAAGAATCTTGATTTGGACTCATAAAGCAGTGTAAAATCATCCTGAAGTTGAATCAATATCCTTGGACTTATGATGAAGAAGTTATTCCACTTTTAACCGAAGTGACTCCAGTTTACCCTGTTTGGAGATTTAGCAATTTCTTCTTGATTCTAATCAAACCAGAATGAATCAAGATGTAAAAACCTTGATTTGGACTCATAAATCAGTGCAGAATCATCCTGAAGTTGGATCAATATCATAGGAGTTATGATGAAGAAGTTATCCCACTTTTAACCAAAGTGATTCCAGTTTGCCCTATTTGGAGATTTGGCAATTTCTTCTTGATACTAATAAAAAAAGAATGAACCACGATGTAAGAAGCTTGATTTGGACTCATAAATCAGTTTATAATCACCCTGAAGTTGAATCAAGATCATAGGAGTTATGATGAAGAAGTTATCCCACTTTTAACCGAAGTGACTCCAGTTTATCCTTTTTGGAGATTTGGCAATTTCTTCTTGATTCTAATCAAACCAGAATGAATCAAGATGTAAGAAGCTTTATTTGGACTCATAAATCAGTGGATAATCATCCTGAAGTTGAATCAAGATCATAGGAGTTATGATGAACATGTTATTTCACTTTTAACCAAAGTGATTCCAATTTACCATGTTTGGAGATTTTGCAACTTCTTCTTGATTCTAATTAAACCAGAATGAATCAAGATGTAAGAATCTTGATTTGGACTCATAAATCAGTTTAGAATTATCCTGAAGTTGAATCAATATCATTGGACTTATGATGAAGAAGTTATCCCACTTTTAACCGAAGTGATTCTAGTTTGCCCTGTTTGGAGATTTGACAATTTATTCTTGATATTAATAAAACCATAATGAATCACGATCTAAGAAGATTTATTTAGACTCATTAATCAGTGTAGAATCACCCTGAAGTTGAATCAAGATCATAGGAGTTATGATGAAGAAGTTATCCCACTTTTAACTGAAGCGATTCCAGTATACCCTGTTTGGAGATTTGGCAATTTCTTCTTGAATCTAATCAAACCATAATGAATCAGATATCAAGATGTAAGAACCCTGATTTGGACTCATAAATCAGTATAAAATCATCCTGAAGTTGAATAAATATCATTGGAGTTATGATGAAGAAGTTATCCCACTTTTAACCGATGTGATTCTAGTCCTATAGGGAGATTTGGCAATTTCTTCTTGATACTAATAAAAATAGAATGAATCACGATATAAGAAGCTTGATGTGGACTCATAAATCAGTGTAGAATCACCCTGAAGTTGAATCAAGATCATATGAGTTATGATGAAGAAGTTATCCCACTTTTAACCAAAGTGATTCCAGTTTGCCCTTTTTAGAGAGTTGGCAATTTCTTCTTGATTCTAATCAAACCATAATGAATCAAGATGAAAGAAGCTTTATTTGGACTCATAAATCAGTTTATAATTACCCTGAAGTTGAATCAAGATCATAGGAGTTATGATGAAGAAGTTATCCCACTTTTAACCGAAGTGACTCCAGTTTACCCTGTTTGGAGATTTTGCAATTTCTTCTTGATTCTAATCAAACCAGAATGAATCAAGATGTAATAACCTTGATTTGGACTCATAAATCAGTATAGAATCATCCTGAAGTTGAATCAATATCATTGGAGTTATGATGAAAAAGTTATCCTACTTTTAACTGAAGTGATTCCAGTTTGCCCTATTTGGAGATTTGACAATTTTCTCTTGATACTAATAAAACCAGAATGAATCACGATGTAAGAATCTTGATTTGGAACTCATAAATCAGTGTAGAACCACCCTGAAGTTGAAGCAAGATCATAGGAGTTATGATGAAGAAGTTATCCCACTTTTAACCGAAATGACTTCAGTTTACCCTGTTTGGAGATTTGGCAATTTCTTGTTGATTCTAATCAAACCAGAATGAATCAAGAAGTAAGAAGCTTTATTTGGACTAATAAATCAGTGGATAATCACCCTGAAGTTGAATCAAG
Source organism: Moricandia moricandioides (assembly GCA_905132885.1). Taxonomy (NCBI): domain Eukaryota; kingdom Viridiplantae; phylum Streptophyta; class Magnoliopsida; order Brassicales; family Brassicaceae; genus Moricandia; species Moricandia moricandioides. The sequence continues at coordinate 1,795 of CAJHQQ010004472.1, read as the reverse complement.
ATCATAGGAGTTATGATGAAGAAGTTATCCCACTTTTAACCGAAGTGATTCCAGTTTACCTTGTTTGAGATTTAGCAATTTCTTCTTGATTCTAATCAAACCAGAATGAATCAAGATGTAAGAAGATTTATTTGGACTCATAAATCAGTGGATAATCACCCTGAAGTTGAATCATTATCATAGGAGTTATGATGAAGATGTTATTCCACTTTTAACCGAAGTGATTCTAGTTTACCATGTTTGGAGATTTTTGATGTGATCATGGAAAACACCAAAGAATGGAAGCATGAACCTGAACCTGAAGAGCTTGTAGCTGAGGATGCAACATTGAAGAATGCATTGAAACAAGAAGAATACATTGGTCTTGGTCGAAGCTTGATCATCCAAGACAACTTAACCATCATTCAATCCGTTCCACCTTCAAGTTGATCATCATCTAGGCAAGTAGGATTGTGTGTACTCTTTTCCTCACTTTGGTTTTGTCCCAATGGGTTTTATGGAGGGAGGTTTTTAACAAGGCCACAAGACTACTTCTCACATTCCCTAGATGATGCATCTCGGTTACACCTTGGACCGACCTTATGTTATGTTTTATCCTATGTTTTTCATTTAGTCTATATGTATTTTCGAGAGGAGCCTCTTGGCCTTCTTTTATTATGTTTTCGAGATGCTGTGCATGTACAGCCTTCTCCCTTTATATGCTGGACGAAATTGAGTAATAAACCATCAAATATTTCAGTCAAAAACTTGTTTCTTCTTCCTTACTTCTCTGTCGAGATTGCTTAAGGTTTCTGGTGTGTAATATCCAGAGTTAAGGGCTTCTTATTTGGTGTGTCATATCCAGATCTGTCGCCTAGGAGTATCAAGAGATCATCCATCCCTCTTGTTGCACCATTCGATCCACAAACCTTGATAAACTTGAGTCTCTGATTCGTTTATGCAAGGATTATCCCATCCATCCAGAGAAGCATCCTAGGATCTTATCAATTTGGCAATTTCTTCTTGATTCTAATCAAACCAGAATGAATAAAGATGTAAGAATCTTGATTTGGACTCATTAATCAGTTTAGAATAATACTGAAGTTGAATCAATATCATTGGACTTATGATGAAGAAGTTATCCCACTTTTAACCGAACTGATTTCAGTTTACCCTTTTTGGAGATTTGGAAATTTATTCTTGATACTAATAAAACCAGAAAGAATCACTATGTAAGAAGCTTGATTTGGACTCATTAATCAGTCTAGAATCACCCTGAATTTGAATCAAGATCATAGGAGTTATGATGAAGAAGTTATCCCACTTTTAACCAAAGTTATTCCAGTATACATGTTTGGAGATTTGGCAATTTCTTATTTATTCTAATCAAACCAGAATGAATCAAGATGTATGAATCTTGATTTGGAATCATAAATCAGTGTAGAATCATCCTGAAGTTGAATCAATATCATTGGAGTTATGATGAAGAAGTTATCCCACTTTTAACCGAAGTGATTCCAGTTTGCCCTATTTGGAGATTTGGCAATTTCTTCTTGATACTAATAAAACAAGAATGAACCACTATGTAAAATCTTGATTTGGACTCATAAATCAGTGTAGAATCACCCTGAATTTGAATCAAGATCATAGGAGTTATGATGAAGAAGTTATCCCACTTTTAACCGAAGTGATTCCAGTATACCCTGTTTGGAGATTTGGCAATTTCTTCTTGATTCTAATCAAACCAGAATGAATCAAGATAATGTAAGAACCTTGATTTGGACTCATAAATCAGTATAGAATCATCCTGAAGTTT
>CAJHQQ010004471.1:0-27679 GCA_905132885.1 Moricandia moricandioides | reverse complement strand
TGACAAGTTTCTTCTCTGATACGAATGAAACACGAATGAATCACGATCGTACAGAGGCGTTGCAATCGCCTGGATCATTAATCACGAAGTACGAATCACCCTGAAGGCAGAATCAAGACTGCATAGGAGTTACTGGAGAATTACTCCTATCCCACTTTTCAAGCCGCAAGTTATTCCAGTTACCCCTGCTTATGGAGAATTTGGCAATTCTTTTTTCTGTCCACTAACCTACACAACCATACATTCCACGATGGCACGCACTGTCGAAGCAAGTTGATTTCGGACCTCCTATGCACCCAGTCGCTGCTACCGCAACTCACCCAGTCGGAAGCTACGATCACAAAGATCCTCAGCGACGTTACCTTCGATGAGCAGACGTTTATCACCCACTCTTTAAACGACACTGCATTCCAGTTATTACCCATTTTTGGACGATTTTGGTCATGATTACTTCTTCGATTCTAGTTTAACCGAAAACCTGTCAGATAATTGACGGTAACGATGTAACTAATCACATTTCGATGTGACTACACTTAATCACTTTCAGAACTCCACCTGCAAGCAGAACTCAGCGATCATAGGAGTTATCGATGAAGATAGTTCTACTCCCACTTTTAACCGACAGTACGGATTCCAGTTCTTACCCTGTTGGAAGATTTGTTCAATTTCTTCTTGATATAATAAGAACCAGAAATGGAATCACGATGTAACAAGCTTGATCTCTGGATCATTAATCAGTTAGAATCACCCTAGCAGAACTATGGCAGATCTGTGACGAGTTGATGATGAAAGAAATTACCCACTTTGTAACTCGAAGATTGATTGTCCAGTCTTACCCCAGTTTGGAGATTTGGCAATTTCTCCGCTTGATACTAATAAAACCACGACTGAATCACGAGTGTCAAGAAGCTTTGACTTGACTCATTAATCGAGGTTAAGAATCACCCCTGAACTCTGATCCCAATCCTTCCATACGGCGATGATTGAAGAAATGATCTATCCCCACTTTTAACCGACAGTTCATTCAGCGTTTACCCGTTCTCTCGCAGATTGGTAGGGCAATCGTTTCCTTGATCTCTTGCAATCAAATCCAGAATGCACATAAGCCGTGTAGAGAATCATTAGCATTTCTCTCTCGCTCGCTCTCTTAGCCTGAAGAGATCAGCTCATACGGAATATCGGTCGATGAAGAAAATTATCCCATTGTAACACCCCCTGTAAACTGTGTATCTCACGCTCTTACCCTGTTTGACCGCACTCTTGGCGATTTCTTCTGCAGAGTACTTCACAGTGAAAACCAGAAGAATCACGGAGTGGTAAGATCACAGATGTAAGAGTTAATTGGGGTGACTATATTAATAAGTAAGAACTCCACCCGACCAGCTTGAATCCAATATATTAGGAGTTATTGATGAAGACTTTATCCCACTTTTAACCAAGTGATGTCCAGTTTACCCTGTTTTGGAGACTTTGGCTGAACTGTCATCTCGCTGATGGTTCTATTTCGCACTCAGATGAATCAACGATTGCAGAAGCTTGATTTGATCATAAATCAGCTGCAGAGTCATCCCTGGAGTTAGAAGTCGAAGCATCCATAGGAGTCATGAATGACAGGACAAGCTTATGCCCAGCTTTAAATCGAGGTATTCCAGGTTTACCCTGTTTGGGAGATTTGACAATTTATTTTTTGATACTAATAAAACCAGAATGAATCACGATGTAAGAAGCTTGATTTGGACTCATTAATTCAGAGGTAGAATCACCCTAAGGCAGAAACTCAAGATCAAATAGGAGTTTGATGAAGAAATATCCCACTTTTAACAGCGACGTCGATTCCAGTTTACCCTGTTTGGAGATTTGGCAATTTCTTCTTGATACTAATAAAACCAGAATGAATCACGATGTAAGAAAGCTTGATTTGGACTCAATTAATCAGGTATGAATCACCCTGAAGCCAGAATCAATAATCATAGGAGTTATGATGAAGAAGTTATCCCTACTTTTAACCGAAAGTGATTCAATTTACCCGTTTGGAGATTTGACAATTTATTTTTAATACTAATAAAACCAGAATGAATCACGATGTAAGAAGCTTGATTTGGACTCATTAATCAGTGTAGAATCACCCTGAAAGTTTAATCCAAGATCATAGGAGTTATGATGAAGAAGTGTATCCCCACTTTTAGCCGAAGTGATTCCAATTTACCCTGTTTGGAGATTTTGGCAATTTCTTCTATATACTAATAAAACCAGAATGAATCATGATGTAAGAAGCTTGATTTGGACTCATAAATCAGTGGATAATCACCCTGAAGTTGAATAAATATCATAGGAGTTATGATGAAGAAGTTATCCCACTTTTAACCGAAGTGATTCCAGTTTACCCTTTTTGGAGATTTGGCAATTTCGTCTTGATTCTAATCAAACCAGAATGAATAACGATGTAAGAATCTTGATTTGGACTCATATATCAGTGGATCATCACCCGGAAGTTGAATCAATATCATAGGAGTTATGATGAAGAAGTTATCCCACTTTTAACCGAAGTGATTCCAGTTTACCCTTTTTTGGATTTGGCAATTTCTTCTTGATACTAATAAAACCAGAAAGAATCACGATGTAAGAAGCATGATTTGGACTCATTAATCAGTGTAGAATCACCCTGAAGCAGAATCAAGATCATAGGAGTTATGATGAAGAAATTATCCCACCTTTAACCGAAGTGATTCCAGTTTACCCTGTTTGGAGATTTGGTAATTTCTTCTTGATACTAATAAAACCAGAATGAATCACGATGTAAGAAGCTTGATTTGGTCTCATTAATCAGTGTAGAATCACCCTGAAGTAGAATCAAGATCATAGGAGTTATGATGAAGAAATTATCCCACTTTTAACCGAAGTGATTCAAGTTTACCCTGTTTGGAGATTTGGCAATTTCTTCTTGATACTAATAAAACCAGAATCAATCACGATGTAAGAAGCTTGATTTGGACTCATTAATCAGTTTAGAATCTCCCTGAAGTAGAATAAAGATCATAGGAGTTATGATGAAGAAGTTATCCCACTTTTAACCGAAGTGATTCCAGTTTATCCTTTTTGGAGATTTGGCAATTTCTTCTTGATACTAATAAAACCAGAAAGAATCACGATGTAAGAAGCTTTATTTGGACTCATAAATCAGTGTAGAATCACCATAAAGTTGAATCAAGATCATAGGAGTTATGATGAAGAAGTTATCCCACTTTTAACCGAAGTGATTCCAGTTTACCCTGTTTGCAGATTTGGCAATTTCTTCTTGATACTAATAAAACCAGAATGAATCACGATGTAAGAAGCTTGATTTGGACTCATTAATCAGTGTAGAATCACCCTGAAGTAGAATCAAGATCATAGGAGTTATGATGAAGAAATTATCCCACTTTTAACCGAAGTGATTCCAGTTTACCCTGTTTGGAGATTTGGCAATTTCTTCTTGATTCTAATCAAACCAGAATGAATCAAGATGCAAGAAGCTTGATTTGGACTCATAAATCAGTGCAGAGTCATCCTGGAGTAGAATCAAGATTATAGGAGTCATGATGAAGAAGTTATCCCACTTTTAATCGAAGTGATTCCAGTTTACCCTGTTTGAGATTTGACAATTTATTTTTGATACTAATAAAACCAGAATGAATCACGATGTAAGAAGCTTGATTTGGACTCATTAATCAGAGTAGAATCACCCTGAAGCAGAATCAAGATCATAGGAGTTATGATGAAGAAATTATCCCACTTTTAACCGAAGTGATTCCAGTTTACCCTGTTTGGAGATTTGGCAATTTCTTCTTGATACTAATAAAACCATAATCAATCACGATGTAAGAAGCTTGATTTGGACTCATGAATCAGTGTAGAATCACCCTGAAGTAGAATCAAGATCATAGGAGTTATGATGAAGAAGTTATCCCACTTTTAACCGAAGTGATTCCAGTTTACCCTTTTTGGAGATTTGGCAATTTCTTCTTGATTCTAATTAAAACAAAATGAATAACGATGTAATAATCTTGATGTGGACTCATTAATCAGTTTAGAATCACCCTGAAGCAGAATCAAGATCATAGGAGTTATGATGAAGATGTTATCCCACTTTTAACCGAAGTGATTCCAGTTTACCCTGTTTGGAGATTTGGCAATTTCTTCTTGATACTAATAAAACCAGAATGAATCACGATGTAACAAGCTTGATTTGGACTCATTAATCAGTTTAGAATCACCCTGAAGCAGAATCAAGATCATAGGAGTTATGATGAAGAAATTATCCCACTTTTAACCGAAGTGATTCCAGTTTACCCTGTTTGGAGATTTGGTAATTTCTTCTTGATACTAATAAAACCAGAATGAAAGACGATGTAAGAAGCTTGATTTGGTCTCATTAATCAGTGTAGAATCACCCTGAAGTAGAATCAAGATCATAGGAGTTATGATGAAGAAATTATCCCACTTTAAACCGAAGTGATTCCAGTTTACCCTGTTTGGAGATTTGGCAATTTCTTCTTGATACTAATAAAACCAGAATCAATCACGATGTAAGAAGCTTGATTTGGACTCATTAATCAGTGTAGAATCACCCTGAAGTAGAATCAAGATCATAGGAGTTATGATGAAGAAGTTATCCCACTTTTAACCGAAGTGATTCCAGTTTACCCTTTTTGGAGATTTGGCAATTTCTTCTTGATACTAATAAAACCAGAATGAATCACGATGTAAGAAGCTTTATTTGGACTCATAAATTAGTGTAGAATTACCATAAAGTTGAATCAAGATCATAGGAGTTATGATGAAGAAGTTATCCCACTTTTAACCGAAGTGATTCCAGTTTACCCTGTTTGGAGATTTGGCAATTTCTTCTTGATACTAATAAAACCAGAATGAATCACGATGTAAGAAGCTTGATTTGGACTCATTAATCAGTGTAGAATCACCCTGAAGTTGAATCAATATCATAGGAGTTATGATGAAGAAGTTATCCCACTTTTAACCGAAGTGATTCCAGTTTACCCTTTTTGGAGATTTGGCAATTTCTTCTTGATTCTAATCAAACCAGAATGAATAACGATGTAAGAATCTTGATTTGGACTCATTAATCAGTGTAGAATCACCCTGAAGTAGAATCAAGATCATAGGAATTATGATGAAGAAATTATCCCACTTTTAACCGAAGTGATTCCAGTTTACCCTGTTTGGAGATTTGGCGATTTCTTCTTTATACTAATAAAACCAGAATGAATCACGATGTAAGAACACGATGTAAGAAGCTTAATTTGGACTAATTAATAAGTGAAGAATCACCCTGAAGTTGAATCAATATCATAGGAGTTATGATGAAGAAGTTATCCCACTTTTAACCGAAGTGATTCCAGTTTACCCTGTTTGGAGATTTGGCAATTTCTTCTTGATTCTAATCAAACCAGAATGAATCAAGATGCAAGAAGCTTGATTTGGACTCATAAATCAGTGCAGAGTCATCCTGGAGTAGAATCAAGATCATAGGAGTCATGATGAAGAAGTTATCCCACTTTTAATCGAAGTGATTCCAGTTTACCCTGTTTGGAGATTTGACAATTTATTTTTGATACTAATAAAACCAGAATGAATCACGATGTAAGAAGCTTGATTTGGTCTCATTAATCAGAGTAGAATCACCCTGAAGCAGAATCAAGATCATAGGAGTTATGATGAAGAAATTATCCCACTTTTAATCGAAGTGATTCCAGTTTACCCTGTTTGGAGATTTGGCAATTTCTTCTTGATACTAATAAAACCAGAATGAATCACGATGTAAGAAGCTTGATTTGGACTCATTAATCAGTGTAGAATCACCCTGAAGTTGAATCAATATCATAGGAGTTATGATGAAGAAGTTATCCTACTTTTAACCGAAGTGATTCCAATTTACCCTGTTTGGAGATTTGACAATTTATTTTTGATACTAATAAAACCAGAATGAATCACGATGTAAGAAGCTTGATTTGGACTCATTAATCAGAGTAGAATCACCCTGAAGCAGAATCAAGATCATAGGAGTTATGATGAAGAAATTATCCCACTTTTAATCGAAGTGATTCCAGTTTACCCTGTTTGGAGATTTGGCAATTTCTTCTTGATACTAATAAAACCAGAATGAATCACGATGTAAGAAGCTTGATTTGGACTCATTAATCAGTGTAGAATCACCCTGAAGTTGAATCAATATCATAGGAGTTATGATGAAGAAGTTATCCTACTTTTAACCGAAGTGATTCCAGTTTATCCTGTTTGGAGATTTGACAATTTATTTTTGATACTAATAAAACCAGAATGAATCACGATGTAAGAAGCTTGATTTGGACTCATTAATCAGAGTAGAATCACCCTGAAGCAGAATCAAGATCATAGGAGTTATGATGAAGAAATTATCCCACTTTTAACCGAAGTGATTCCAGTTTACCCTGTTTGGAGATTTGGCAATTTCTTCTTGATACTAATAAAACCAGAATCAATCACGATGTAAGAAGCTTGATTTGGACTCATTAATCAGTGTAGAATCACCCTGAAGTAGAATCAAGATCATAGGAGTTATGATGAAGAAGTTATCCCACTTTTAACCGAAGTGATTCCAGTTTACCCTTTTTGGAGATTTGGCAATTTCTTCTTGATTCTAATCAAAACAGAATGAATAACGATGTAATAATATTGATGTGGACTCATTAATCAGTTTAGAATCACCCTGAAGCAGAATCAAGATCATAGGAGTTATGATGAAGAAATTATTTCACTTTTAACCGAAGTGATTCCAGTTTACCATGTTTGGAGATTTGGCAATTTCTTCTTGATACTAATAAAACCAGAATGAATCACGATGTAAGAAGCTTGATTTGGACTCATAAATCAGTGTAGAATCACCATAAAGTTGAATCAAGATCATAGGAGTTATGATGAAGAAGTTATCCCACTTTTAACCGAAGTGATTCCAGTTTACCCTGTTTGGAGATTTGGTAATTTCTTTTTGATACTAATAAAACCAGAATGAATCACGATGTAAGAAGCTTGATTTGGACTCATTAATCAGTGTAGAATCACCCTGAAGTTGAATCAATATCATAGGAGTTATGATGAAGAAGTTATCCCACTTTTAACCGAAGTGATTCCAGTTTACCCTGTTTGGAGATTTGGCAATTTCTTCTTGATACTAATAAAACCAGAATGAATCACGATGTAAGAAGATTGATTTGGACTCATTAATCAGTTTAGAATCACCCTGAAGTAGAATCAAGATCATAGGAGTTATGATGAAGAAGTTATCCCACTTTTAACCGAAGTGATTCCAGTTTACCCTGTTTGGAGATTTGGCAATTTCTTCTTGATACTAATAAAACCAGAATGAATCACGATGTAAGAAGCTTGATTTGGACTCATTAATCAGTATAGAATCACCCTGAAGCAGAATCAAGATCATAGGAGTTATGATGAAGAAGTTATCCCACTTTTAACCGAAGTGATTCCAGTTTACCCTGTTTGGAGATTTGGCAATTTCTTCTTGATACTAATAAAACCAGAATGAATCACGATGTAAGAAGCTTGATTTGGACTCATTAATCAGTGTAGAATCACCCTGAAGTTGAATCAAGATCATAGGAGTTATGATGAAGAAGTTATCCCACTTTTAACCGAAGTGATTCCAGTTTACCCTGTTTGGAGATTTGGCAATTTCTTCTTGATACTAATAAAACCAGAATGAATCACGATGTAAGAAGCTTGATTTGGACTCATAAATCAGTGTAGAATCACCCTGAAGTTGAATCAAGATCATAGGAGTTATGATGAAGAAGTTATCCCACTTTTAACCGAAGTGATTCCAGTTTACCCTGTTTGGAGATTTGGCAATTTCTTCTTGATACTAATAAAACCAGAATGAATCACGATGTAAGAAGCTTGATTTGGACTCATTAATCAGTGTAGAATCACCCTGAAGTTGAATCAATATCATAGGAGTTATGATGAAGAAGTTATCCCACTTTTAACCGAAGTGATTCCAGTTTACCCTGTTTGGAGATTTGGCAATTTCTTCTTGATACTAATAAAACCAGAATGAATCACGATGTAAGAAGCTTGATTTGGACTCATTAATCAGTGTAGAATCACCCTGAAGTAGAATCAAGATCATAGGAGTTATGATGAAGAAGTTATCCCACTTTTAACCGAAGTGATTCCAGTTTACCCTGTTTGGAGATTTGGCAATTTCTTCTTGATACTAATAAAACCAGAATGAATCACGATGTAACAAGCTTGATTTGGACTCATTAATCAGTATAGAATCACCCTGAAGCAGAATCAAGATCATAGGAGTTATGATGAAGAAGTTATCCCACTTTTAACCGAAGTGATTCCAGTTTACCCTGTTTGTAGATTTGGCAATTTCTTCTTGATACTAATAAAACCAGAATCAATCACGATGTAAGAAGCTTGATTTGGACTCATTAATCAGTGTAGAATCACCCTGAAGTTAAATCAAGATCATAGGAGTTATGATGATGAAGTTATCCCACTTTTAGCCGAAGTGATTCCAGTTTACCCTGTTTGGAGATTTGGCAATTTCTTCTAGATACTAATAAAACCAGAATGAATCATGATGTAAGAAGCTTGATTTGGACTCATAAATCAGTGGATAATCACCCTGAAGTTGAATAAATATCATAGGAGTTATGATGAAGAAGTTATCCCACTTTTAACCGAAGTGATTCCAGTTTACCCTTTTTGGAGATTTGGCAATTTCTTCTTGATTCTAATCAAACCAGAATGAATAACGATGTAAGAATCTTGATTTGGACTCATATATCAGTGGATCATCACCCGGAAGTTGAATCAATATCATAGGAGTTATGATGAAGAAGTTATCCCACTTTTAACCGAAGTGATTCCAGTTTACCCTTTTTTGGATTTGGCAATTTCTTCTTGATACTAATAAAACCAGAATGAATCACGATGTAAGAAGGATGATTTGGACTCATTAATCAGTGTAGAATCACCCTGAAGCAGAATCAAGATTATAGGAGTTATGATGAAGAAATTATCCCACTTTTAACCGAAGTGATTCCAGTTTACCCTGTTTGGAGATTTGGTAATTTCTTCTTGATACTAATAAAACCAGAATGAATCACGATGTAAGAAGCTTGATTTGGTCTCATTAATCAGTGTAGAATCACCCTGAAGTAGAATCAAGATCATAGGAGTTATGATGAAGAAATTATCCCACTTTAAACCGAAGTGATTCCAGTTTACCCTGTTTGGAGATTTGGCAATTTCTTCTTGATACTAATAAAACCAGAATGAATCATGATGTAAGAAGCTTGATTTGGACTCATTAATCAGTGTAGAATCACCCTGAAGTAGAATCAAGATCATAGGAGTTATGATGAAGAAGTTATCCCACTTTTAACCGAAGTGATTCCAGTTTACCCTTTTTGGAGATTTGGCAATTTCTTCTTGATACTAATAAAACCAGAATGAATCACGATGTAAGAAGCTTGATTTGGACTCATAAATCAGTGTAGAATCACCATAAAGTTGAATCAAGATCATAGGAGTTATGATGAAGAAGTTATCCCACTTTTAACCGAAGTGATTCCAGTTTACCCTTTTTGGAGATTTGGCAATTTCTTCTTGATACTAATAAAACCAGAATGAATCACGATGTAAGAAGCTTGATTTGGACTCATTAATCAGTGTAGAATCACCCTGAAGTTGAATCAATATCATAGGAGTTATGATGAAGAAGTTATCCCACTTTTAACCGAAGTGATTCCAGTTTACCCTGTTTGGAGATTTGGCAATTTCTTCTTGATACTAATCAAACCAGAATGAATCACGATGTAAGAAGCTTGATTTGGACTCATTAATCAGTGTAGAATCACCCTGAAGTAGAATCAAGATCATAGGAGTTATGATGAAGAAATTATCCCACTTTTAACCGAAGTGATTCCAGTTTACCCTGTTTGGAGATTTGGCAATTTCTTCTTGATACTAATAAAACCAGAATGAATCACGATGTAAGAAGCTTGATTTGGACTCATTAATCAGTGTAGAATCACCCTGAAGTAGAATCAAGATCATAGGAGTTATGATGAAGAAATTATCCCACTTTTAACCGAAGTGATTCCAGTTTACCCTGTTTGGAGATTTGGCAATTTCTTCTTGATTCTAATAAAACCAGAATGAATCAAGATGTAAGAAGCTTGATTTGGACTCATAAATCAGTGAGAATCACCCTGAAGTAGAATCAAGATCATAGGAGTTATGATGAAGAAGTTATCCCACTTTTAACCGAAGTGATTCCAGTTTACCCTGTTTGGAGATTTGGCAATTTCTTCTTGATACTAATAAAACCAGAATGAATCACGATGTAAGAAGCTTGATTTGGACTCATTAATCAGTGTAGAATCACCCTGAAGCAGAATCAAGATCATAGGAGTTATGATGAAGAAATTATCCCACTTTTAACCGAAGTGATTCCAGTTTACCCTGTTTGGAGATTTGGCAATTTCTTCTTGATACTAATAAAACCAGAATGAATCACGATGTAAGAAGCTTGATTTGGACTCATTAATCAGTGTAGAATCACCCTGAAGTAGAATCAAGATCATAGGAGTTATGATGAAGAAATTATCCCACTTTTAACCGAAGTGATTCCAGTTTACCCTGTTTGGAGATTTGGCAATTTCTTCTTGATACTAATAAAACCAGAATGAATCACGATGTAAGAAGCTTGATTTGGACTCATTAATCAGTGTAGAATCACCCTGAAGTAGAATCAAGATCATAGGAGTTATGATGAAGAAATTATCCCACTTTTAACCGAAGTGATTCCAGTTTACCCTGTTTGGAGATTTGGCAATTTCTTCTTGATACTAATAAAACCAGAATGAATCACGATGTAAGAAGCTTGATTTGGACTCATTAATCAGTGTAGAATCACCCTGAAGTAGAATCAAGATCATAGGAGTTATGATGAAGAAGTTATCCCACTTTTAACCGAAGTGATTCCAGTTTACCCTGTTTGGAGATTTGGCAATTTCTTCTTGATTCTAATCAAACCAGAATGAATCAAGATGCAAGAAGCTTGATTTGGACTCATAAATCAGTGCAGAGTCATCCTGGAGTAGAATCAAGATCATAGGAGTCATGATGAAGAAGTTATCCCACTTTTAATCGAAGTGATTCCAGTTTACCCTGTTTGGAGATTTGACAATTTATTTTTGATACTAATAAAACCAGAATGAATCACGATGTAAGAAGCTTGATTTGGACTCATTAATCAGAGTAGAATCACCCTGAAGCAGAATCAAGATCATAGGAGTTATGATGAAGAAATTATCCCACTTTTAACCGAAGTGATTCCAGTTTACCCTGTTTGGAGATTTGGCAATTTCTTCTTGATACTAATAAAACCAGAATGAATCACGATGTAAGAAGCTTGATTTGGACTCATTAATCAGTGTAGAATCACCCTGAAGTAGAATCAAGATCATAGGAGTTATGATGAAGAAGTTATCCCACTTTTAACCGAAGTGATTCCAGTTTACCCTGTTTGGAGATTTGGCAATTTCTTCTTGATACTAATAAAACCAGAATGAATCACGATGTAAGAAGCTTGATTTGGACTCATTAATCAGTTTAGAATCACCCTGAAGCAGAATCAAGATCATAGGAGTTATGATGAAGAAGTTATCCCACTTTTAACCGAAGTGATTCCAGTTTACCCTGTTTGGAGATTTGGCAATTTCTTCTTGATACTAATAAAACCAGAATGAATCACGATGTAAGAAGCTTGATTTGGACTCATTAATCAGTTTAGAATCACCCTGAAGCAGAATCAAGATCATAGGAGTTATGATGAAGAAATTATCCCACTTTTAACCGAAGTGATTCCAGTTTACCCTGTTTGGAGATTTGGCAATTTCTTCTTGATACTAATAAAACCAGAATGAATCACGATGTAAGAAGCTTGATTTGGACTCATTAATCAGTGTAGAATCACCCTGAAGTAGAATCAAGATCATAGGAGTTATGATGAAGAAATTATCCCACTTTTAACCGAAGTGATTCCAGTTTACCCTGTTTGGAGATTTGGCAATTTCTTCTTGATACTAATAAAACCAGAATGAATCACGATGTAAGAAGCTTGATTTGGACTCATTAATCAGTGTAGAATCACCCTGAAGTAGAATCAAGATCATAGGAGTTATGATGAAGAAGTTATCCCACTTTTAACCGAAGTGATTCCAGTTTACCCTTTTTGGAGATTTGGCAATTTCTTCTTGATACTAATAAAACCAGAATGAATCACGATGTAAGAAGCTTTATTTGGACTCATAAATCAGTGTAGAATCACCCTGAAGTTGAATCAAGATCATAGGAGTTATGATGAAGAAGTTATCCCACTTTTAACCGAAGTGATTCCAGTTTACCCTGTTTGGAGATTTGGCAATTTCTTCTTGATACTAATAAAACCAGAATGAATCACGATGTAAGAAGCTTGATTTGGACTCATTAATCAGTGTAGAATCACCCTGAAGTTGAATCAATATCATAGGAGTTATGATGAAGAAGTTATCCCACTTTTAACCGAAGTGATTCCAGTTTACCCTTTTTGGAGATTTGGCAATTTCTTCTTGATTCTAATCAAACCAGAATGAATAACGATGTAAGAATCTTGATTTGGACTCATTAATCAGTGTAGAATCACCCTGAAGTAGAATCAAGATCATAGGAGTTATGATGAAGAAGTTATCCCACTTTTAACCGAAGTGATTCCAGTTTACCCTGTTTGGAGATTTGGCAATTTCTTCTTGATACTAATAAAACCAGAATGAATCACGATGTAAGAAGCTTGATTTGGACTCATTAATCAGTGTAGAATCACCCTGAAGTTGAATCAAGATCATAGGAGTTATGATGAAGAAGTTATCCCACTTTTAACCGAAGTGATTCCAGTTTACCCTGTTTGGAGATTTGGCAATTTCTTCTTGATACTAATAAAACCAGAATGAATCACGATGTAAGAAGCTTGATTTGGACTCATTAATCAGTGTAGAATCACCCTGAAGTAGAATCAAGATCATAGGAGTTATGATGAAGAAGTTATCCCACTTTTAACCGAAGTGATTCCAGTTTACCCTGTTTGGAGATTTGACAATTTATTTTTGATACTAATAAAACCAGAATGAATCACGATGTAAGAAGCTTGATTTGGTCTCATTAATCAGAGTAGAATCACCCTGAAGCAGAATCAAGATCATAGGAGTTATGATGAAGAAATTATCCCACTTTTAATCGAAGTGATTCCAGTTTACCCTGTTTGGAGATTTGGCAATTTCTTCTTGATACTAATAAAACCAGAATGAATCATGATGTAAGAAGCTTGATTTGGACTCATTAATCAGTGGATAATCACCCTGAAGTTGAATCAATATCATAGGAGTTATGATGAAGAAGTTATCCCACTTTTAACCGAAGTGATTCCAGTTTACCCTTTTTGGAGATTTGGCAATTTCTTCTTGATTCTAATCAAACCAGAATGAATAACGATGTAAGAATCTTGATTTGGACTCATATATCAGTGTAGAATCACCCTGAAGTTGAATCAATATCATAGGAGTTATGATGAAGAAGTTATCCCACTTTTAACCGAAGTGATTCCAGTTTACCCTGTTTGGAGATTTGGCAATTTCTTCTTGATACTAATAAAACCAGAATGAATCACGATGTAAGAAGCTTGATTTGGACTCATTAATCAGTGTAGAATCACCCTGAAGTTGAATCAAGATCATAGGAGTTATGATGAAGAAGTTATCCCACTTTTAACCGAAGTGATTCCAGTTTACCCTGTTTGGAGATTTGGCAATTTCTTCTTGATACTAATAAAACCAGAATGAATCACGATGTAAGAAGCTTGATTTGGACTCATTAATCAGTGTAGAATCACCCTGAAGTAGAATCAAGATCATAGGAGTTATGATGAAGAAATTATCCCACTTTTAACCGAAGTGATTCCAGTTTACCCTGTTTGGAGATTTGGCAATTTCTTCTTGATACTAATAAAACCAGAATGAATCACGATGTAAGAAGCTTGATTTGGACTCATTAATCAGTGTAGAATCACCCTGAAGTAGAATCAAGATCATAGGAGTTATGATGAAGAAGTTATCCCACTTTTAACCGAAGTGATTCCAGTTTACCCTGTTTGGAGATTTGGCAATTTCTTCTTGATTCTAATCAAAACCAGAATGAATCAACGATGTAAGAAGCTTGATTTGGACTCATTAATCAGTGTAGAATCACCCTGAAGTAGAATCAAGATCATAGGAGTTATGATGAAGAAGTTATCCCACTTTTAACCGAAGTGATTCCAGTTTACCCTGTTTGGAGATTTGACAATTTATTTTTGATACTAATAAAACCAGAATGAATCACGATGTAAGAAGCTTGATTTGGACTCATTAATCAGAGTAGAATCACCCTGAAGCAGAATCAAGATCATAGGAGTTATGATGAAGAAATTATCCCACTTTTAATCGAAGTGATTCCAGTTTACCCTGTTTGGAGATTTGGCAATTTCTTCTTGATACTAATAAAACCAGAATGAATCACGATGTAAGAAGCTTGATTTGGACTCATTAATCAGTGTAGAATCACCCTGAAGTTGAATCAATATCATAGGAGTTATGATGAAGAAGTTATCCCACTTTTAACCGAAGTGATTCCAGTTTACCCTGTTTGGAGATTTGGCAATTTCTTCTTGATACTAATAAAACCAGAATGAATCACGATGTAAGAAGCTTGATTTGGACTCATTAATCAGTGTAGAATCACCCTGAAGCAGAATCAAGATCATAGGAGTTATGATGAAGAAGTTATCCCACTTTTAACCGAAGTGATTCCAGTTTACCCTGTTTGGAGATTTGGCAATTTCTTCTTGATACTAATAAAACCAGAATGAATCACGATGTAAGAAGCTTGATTTGGACTCATTAATCAGTGTAGAATCACCCTGAAGCAGAATCAAGATCATAGGAGTTATGATGAAGAAGTTATCCCACTTTTAACCGAAGTGATTCCAGTTTACCCTGTTTGGAGATTTGGCAATTTCTTCTTGATACTAATAAAACCAGAATGAATCACGATGTAAGAAGCTTGATTTGGACTCATTAATCAGTGTAGAATCACCCTGAAGTTGAATCAAGATCATAGGAGTTATGATGAAGAAGTTATCCCACTTTTAACCGAAGTGATTCCAGTTTACCCTGTTTGGAGATTTGGCAATTTCTTCTTGATACTAATAAAACCAGAATGAATCACGATGTAAGAAGCTTGATTTGGACTCATAAATCAGTGTAGAATCACCCTGAAGTTGAATCAAGATCATAGGAGTTATGATGAAGAAGTTATCCCACTTTTAACCGAAGTGATTCCAGTTTACCCTTTTTGGAGATTTGGCAATTTCTTCTTGATTCTAATAAAACCAGAATGAATAACGATGTAAGAATCTTGATTTGGACTCATTAATCAGTGTAGAATCACCCTGAAGTTGAATCAATATCATAGGAGTTATGATGAAGAAGTTATCCCACTTTTAACCGAAGTGATTCCAGTTTACCCTTTTTGGAGATTTGGCAATTTCTTCTTGATACTAATAAAACCAGAATGAATCACGATGTAAGAAGCTTGATTTGGACTCATTAATCAGTGTAGAATCACCCTGAAGCAGAATCAAGATCATAGGAGTTATGATGAAGAAGTTATCCCACTTTTAACCGAAGTGATTCCAGTTTACCCTGTTTGGAGATTTGGCAATTTCTTCTTGATACTAATAAAACCAGAATGAATCACGATGTAAGAAGCTTGATTTGGACTCATTAATCAGTGTAGAATCACCCTGAAGTAGAATCAAGATCATAGGAGTTATGATGAAGAAATTATCCCACTTTTAACCGAAGTGATTCCAGTTTACCCTGTTTGGAGATTTGGCAATTTCTTCTTGATACTAATAAAACCAGAATGAATCACGATGTAAGAAGCTTGATTTGGACTCATTAATCAGTGTAGAATCACCCTGAAGTAGAATCAAGATCATAGGAGTTATGATGAAGAAGTTATCCCACTTTTAACCGAAGTGATTCCAGTTTACCCTGTTTGGAGATTTGGCAATTTCTTCTTGATACTAATAAAACCAGAATGAATCACGATGTAAGAAGCTTGATTTGGACTCATAAATCAGTGTAGAATCACCCTGAAGTTGAATCAAGATCATAGGAGTTATGATGAAGAAGTTATCCCACTTTTAACCGAAGTGATTCCAGTTTACCCTGTTTGGAGATTTGGCAATTTCTTCTTGATACTAATAAAACCAGAATGAATCACGATGTAAGAAGCTTGATTTGGACTCATTAATCAGTGTAGAATCACCCTGAAGTTGAATCAATATCATAGGAGTTATGATGAAGAAGTTATCCCACTTTTAACCGAAGTGATTCCAGTTTACCCTTTTGGAGATTTGGCAATTTCTTCTTGATTCTAATCAAACCAGAATGAATAACGATGTAAGAATCTTGATTTGGACTCATTAATCAGTGTAGAATCACCCTGAAGTAGAATCAAGATCATAGGAGTTATGATGAAGAAATTATCCCACTTTTAACCGAAGTGATTCCAGTTTACCCTGTTTGGAGATTTGGCAATTTCTTCTTGATACTAATAAAACCAGAATGAATCACGATGTAAGAAGCTTGATTTGGACTCATTAATCAGTGTAGAATCACCCTGAAGTTGAATCAAGATCATAGGAGTTATGATGAAGAAGTTATCCCACTTTTAACCGAAGTGATTCCAGTTTACCCTGTTTGGAGATTTGGCAATTTCTTCTTGATTCTAATAAACCAGAATGAATCACGATGTAAGAAGCTTGATTTGGACTCATAAATCAGTGCAGAATCACCCTGAAGTAGAATCAAGATCATAGGAGTTATGATGAAGAAGTTATCCCACTTTTAATCGAAGTGATTCCAGTTTACCCTGTTTGGAGATTTGGCAATTTATTTTTGATACTAATAAAACCAGAATGAATCACGATGTAAGAAGCTTGATTTGGACTCATTAATCAGTGTAGAATCACCCTGAAGCAGAATCAAGATCATAGGAGTTATGATGAAGAAATTATCCACTTTTAATCGAAGTGATTCCAGTTTACCCTGTTTGGAGATTTGGCAATTTCTTCTTGATACTAATAAAACCAGAATGAATCACGATGTAAGAAGCTTGATTTGGACTCATTAATCAGTGTAGAATCACCCTGAAGTAGAATCAAGATCATAGGAGTTATGATGAAGAAATTATCCCACTTTTAACCGAAGTGATTCCAGTTTACCCTGTTTGGAGATTTGGCAATTTCTTCTTGATACTATAAAACCAGAATGAATCACGATGTAAGAAGCTTGATTTGGACTCATTAATCAGTGTAGAATCACCCTGAAGCAGAATCAAGATCATAGGAGTTATGATGAAGAAATTATCCCACTTTTAACCGAAGTGATTCCAGTTTACCCTGTTTGGAGATTTGGCAATTTCTTCTTGATACTAATAAAACCAGAATGAATCACGATGTAAGAAGCTTGATTTGGACTCATTAATCAGTGTAGAATCACCCTGAAGTAGAATCAAGATCATAGGAGTTATGATGAAGAAGTTATCCCACTTTTAACCGAAGTGATTCCAGTTTACCCTTTTTGGAGATTTGGCAATTTCTTCTTGATTCTGATCAAACCAGAAAGAATAACGATGTAAGAAGCTTGATTTGGACTCATTAATCAGTGTAGAATCACCCTGAAGTAGAATCAAGATCATAGGAGTTATGATGAAGAAATTATCCCACTTTTAACCGAAGTGATTCCAGTTTACCCTGTTTGGAGATTTGGCAATTTCTTCTTGATACTAATAAAACCAGAATGAATCACGATGTAAGAAGCTTGATTTGGACTCATTAATCAGTGTAGAATCACCCTGAAGTAGAATCAAGATCATAGGAGTTATGATGAAGAAGTTATCCCACTTTTAACCGAAGTGATTCCAGTTTACCCTGTTTGGAGATTTGGCAATTTCTTCTTGATACTAATAAAACCAGAATGAATCACGATGTAAGAAGCTTGATTTGACTCATTAATCAGTGTAGAATCACCCTGAAGTAGAATCAAGATCATAGGAGTTATGATGAAGAAGTTATCCCACTTTTAACCGAAGTGATTCCAGTTTACCCTTTTGGAGATTTGGCAATTTCTTCTTGATACTAATAAAACCAGAATGAATCACGATGTAAGAAGCTTGATTTGGACTCATTAATCAGTGTAGAATCACCCTGAAGTAGAATCAAGATCATAGGAGTTATGATGAAGAAGTTATCCCACTTTTAACCGAAGTGATTCCAGTTTACCCTGTTTGGAGATTTGGCAATTTCTTCTTGATACTAATAAAACCAGAATGAATCACGATGTAAGAAGCTTGATTTGGACTCATTAATCAGTGTAGAATCACCCTGAAGTAGAATCAAGATCATAGGAGTTATGATGAAGAAGTTATCCCACTTTTAACCGAAGTGATTCCAGTTTACCCTGTTTTGGAGATTTGGCAATTTCTTCTTGATACTAATAAAACCAGAATGAATCACGATGTAAGAAGCTTGATTTGGACTCATTAATCAGTGTAGAATCACCCTGAAGTAGAATCAAGATCATAGGAGTTATGATGAAGAAATTATCCCACTTTTAACCGAAGTGATTCCAGTTTACCCTGTTTGGAGATTTGGCAATTTCTTCTTGATACTAATAAACCAGAATGAATCACGATGTAAGAAGCTTGATTTGGACTCATTAATCAGTGTAGAATCACCCTGAAGTAGAATCAAGATCATAGGAGTTATGATGAAGAAGTTATCCCACTTTTAACCGAAGTGATTCCAGTTTACCCTGTTTGGAGATTTGGCAATTTCTTCTTGATACTAATAAAACCAGAATGAATCACGATGTAAGAAGCTTGATTGGACTCATTAATCAGTTTAGAATCACCCTGAAGCAGAATCAAGATCATAGGAGTTATGATGAAGAAATTATCCCACTTTTAACCGAAGTGATTCCAGTTTACCCTGTTTGGAGATTTGGCAATTTCTTCTTGATACTAATAAAACCAGAATGAATCACGATGTAAGAAGCTTGATTTGGACTCATTAATCAGTGTAGAATCACCCTGAAGTAGAATCAAGATCATAGGAGTTATGATGAAGAAATTATCCCACTTTTAACCGAAGTGATTCCAGTTTACCCTGTTTGGAGATTTGGCAATTTCTTCTTGATACTAATAAAACCAGAATGAATCACGATGTAAGAAGCTTGATTTGGACTCATTAATCAGTGTAGAATCACCCTGAAGTAGAATCAAGATCATAGGAGTTATGATGAAGAAGTTATCCCACTTTTAACCGAAGTGATTCCAGTTTACCCTGTTTGGAGATTTGGCAATTTCTTCTTGATACTAATAAAACCAGAATGAATCACGATGTAAGAAGCTTGATTTGGACTCATTAATCAGTGTAGAATCACCCTGAAGCAGAATCAAGATCATAGGAGTTATGATGAAGAAATTATCCCACTTTTAACCGAAGTGATTCCAGTTTACCCTGTTTGGAGATTTGGCAATTTCTTCTTGATACTAATAAAACCAGAATGAATCACGATGTAAGAAGCTTGATTTGGACTCATTAATCAGTGTAGAATCACCCTGAAGTAGAATCAAGATCATAGGAGTTATGATGAAGAAGTTATCCCACTTTTAACCGAAGTGATTCCAGTTTACCCTGTTTGGAGATTTGGCAATTTCTTCTTGATACTAATAAAACCAGAATGAATCACGATGTAAGAAGCTTGATTTGGACTCATTAATCAGTGTAGAATCACCCTGAAGTAGAATCAAGATCATAGGAGTTATGATGAAGAAGTTATCCCACTTTTAACCGAAGTGATTCCAGTTTACCCTGTTTGGAGATTTGGCAATTTCTTCTTGATACTAATAAAACCAGAATGAATCACGATGTAAGAAGCTTGATTTGGACTCATTAATCAGTGTAGAATCACCCTGAAGTAGAATCAAGATCATAGGAGTTATGATGAAGAAGTTATCCCACTTTTAACCGAAGTGATTCCAGTTTACCCTTTTTGGAGATTTGGCAATTTCTTCTTGATTCTAATCAAAACAGAATGAATAACGATGTAATAATCTTGATGTGGACTCATTAATCAGTTTAGAATCACCCTGAAGCAGAATCAAGATCATAGGAGTTATGATGAAGAAATTATCCCACTTTTAACCGAAGTGATTCCAGTTTACCCTGTTTGGAGATTTGGCAATTTCTTCTTGATACTAATAAAACCAGAATGAATCACGATGTAAGAAGCTTGATTTGGACTCATTAATCAGTGTAGAATCACCCTGAAGTTGAATCAAGATCATAGGAGTTATGATGAAGAAGTTATCCCACTTTTAACCGAAGTGATTCCAGTTTACCCTGTTTGGAGATTTGGCAATTTCTTCTTGATACTAATAAAACCAGAATGAATCACGATGTAAGAAGCTTGATTTGGACTCATTAATCAGTGTAGAATCACCCTGAAGTAGAATCAAGATCATAGGAGTTATGATGAAGAAGTTATCCCACTTTTAACCGAAGCGATTCTAGTTTACCCTGTTTGGAGATTTGGCAATTTCTTCTTGATACTAATAAAACCAGAATGAATCACGATGTAAGAAGCTTGATTTGGACTCATTAATCAGTGTAGAATCACCCTGAAGCAGAATCAAGATCATAGGAGTTATGATGAAGAAGTTATCCCACTTTTAACCGAAGTGATTCCAGTTTACCTGTTTGGAGATTTGGCAATTTCTTCTTGATACTAATAAAACCAGAATGAATCACGATGTAAGAAGCTTGATTTGGACTCATTAATCAGTGTAGAATCACCCTGAAGTTGAATCAAGATCATAGGAGTTATGATGAAGAAGTTATCCCACTTTTAACCGAAGTGATTCCAGTTTACCCTGTTTGGAGATTTGGCAATTTCTTCTTGATACTAATAAAACCAGAATGAATCACGATGTAAGAAGCTTGATTTGGACTCATAAATCAGTGTAGAATCACCCTGAAGTAGAATCAAGATCATAGGAGTTATGATGAAGAAGTTATCCCACTTTTAACCGAAGTGATTCCAGTTTACCCTGTTTGGAGATTTGGCAATTTCTTCTTGATACTAATCAAACCAGAATGAATCACGATGTAAGAAGCTTGATTTGGACTCATTAATCAGTGTAGAATCACCCTGAAGTAGAATCAAGATCATAGGAGTTATGATGAAGAAGTTATCCCACTTTTAACCGAAGTGATTCCAGTTTACCCTGTTTGGAGATTTGGCAATTTCTTCTTGATACTAATAAAACCAGAATGAATCACGATGTAAGAAGCTTGATTTGGACTCATTAATCAGTGTAGAATCACCCTGAAGTAGAATCAAGATCATAGGAGTTATGATGAAGAAATTATCCCACTTTTAACCGAAGTGATTCCAGTTTACCCTGTTTGGAGATTTGGCAATTTCTTCTTGATACTAATAAAACCAGAACGAATCACGATGTAAGAAGCTTTGATTTGGACTCATTAATCAGTGTAGAATCACCCTGAAGTAGAATCAAAGATCATAGGAGTTATGATGAAGAAATTATCCCACTTTTAACCGAAGTGATTCCAGTTTACCCTGTTTGGAGATTTGGCAATTTCTTCTTGATACTAATAAAACCAGAATGAATCACGATGTAAGAAGCTTGATTTGGACTCATTAATCAGTTTAGAATCACCCTGAAGCAGAATCAAGATCATAGGAGTTATGATGAAGAAATTATCCCACTTTTAACCGAAGTGATTCCAGTTTACCCTGTTTGGAGATTTGGCAATTTCTTCTTGATACTAATAAAACCAGAATGAATCACGATGTAAGAAGCTTATTTGGACTCATTAATCAGTGTAGAATCACCCTGAAGTTAGAATCAAGATCATAGGAGTTATGATGAAGAAGTTATCCCACTTTTAACCGAAGTGATTCCAGTTTACCCTGTTTGGAGATTTGGCAATTTCTTCTTGATACTAATAAAACCAGAATGAATCACGATGTAAGAAGCTTGATTTGGACTCATTAATCAGTTTAGAATCACCCTGAAGTAGAATCAAGATCATAGGAGTTATGATGAAGAAGTTATCCCACTTTTAACCGAAGTGATTCCAGTTTACCCTGTTTGGAGATTTGGCAATTTCTTCTTGATACTAATAAAACCAGAATGAATCACGATGTAAGAAGCTTGATTTGGACTCATTAATCAGTGTAGAATCACCCTGAAGTAGAATCAAGATCATAGGAGTTATGATGAAGAAGTTATCCCACTTTTAACCGAAGTGATTCCAGTTTACCCTGTTTGGAGATTTGGCAATTTCTTCTTGATACTAATAAAACCAGAATGAATCACGATGTAAGAAGCTTGATTTGGACTCATTAATCAGTTAGAATCACCCTGAAGCAGAATCAAGATCATAGGAGTTATGATGAAGAATTTATCCCACTTTTAACCGAAGTGATTCCAGTTTACCCTGTTTGGAGATTTGGCAATTTCTTCTTGATACTAATAAAACCAGAATGAATCACGATGTAAGAAGCTTGATTTGGACTCATTAATCAGTTAGAATCACCCTGAAGTAGAATCAAGATCATAGGAGTTATGATGAAGAAATTATTCCCACTTTTAACCGAAGTGATTCCAGTTTACCCTGTTTGGAGATTTGGCAATTTCTTCTTGATACTAATAAAACCAGAATGAATCACGATGTAAGAAGCTTGATTTGGACTCATTAATCAGTGTAGAATCACCCTGAAGTTGAATCAAGATCATAGGAGTTATGATGAAGAAGTTATCCCACTTTTAACCGAAGTGATTCCAGTTTACCCTTTTTGGAGATTTGGCAATTTCTTCTTGATACTAATAAAACCAGAATGAATCACGATGTAAGAAGCTTGATTTGGACTCATTAATCAGTTAGAATCACCCTGAAGCAGAATCAAGATCATAGGAGTTATGATGAAGAAATTATCCCACTTTTAACCGAAGTGATTCCAGTTTACCCTGTTTGGAGATTTGGCAATTTCTTCTTGATACTAATAAAACCAGAATGAATCACGATGTAAGAAGCTTGATTTGGACTCATTAATCAGTGTAGAATCACCCTGAAGTAGAATCAATATCATAGGAGTTATGATGAAGAAGTTATCCCACTTTTAACCGAAGTGATTCCAGTTTACCCTTTTTGGAGATTTGGCAATTTCTTCTTGATTCTAATCAAACCAGAATGAATCACGATGTAAGAAGCTTGATTTGGACTCATTAATCAGTGTAGAATCACCCTGAAGTAGAATCAAGATCATAGGAGTTATGATGAAGAAAGTTATCCCACTTTTAACCGAAGTGATTCCAGTTTACCCTGTTTGGAGATTTGGCAATTTCTTCTTGATACTAATAAAACCAGAATGAATCACGATGTAAGAAGCTTGATTTGGACTCATTAATCAGTGTAGAATCACCCTGAAGTTGAATCAAGATCATAGGAGTTATGATGAAGAAGTTATCCCACTTTTAACCGAAGTGATTCAGTTTACCCTGTTTGGAGATTTGGCAATTTCTTCTTGATACTAATAAACCAGAATGAATCACGATGTAAGAAGCTTGATTTGGACTCATTAATCAGTGTAGAATCACCCTGAAGTAGAATCAAGATCATAGGAGTTATGATGAAGAAGTTATCCCACTTTTAACCGAAGTGATTCCAGTTTACCCTTTTGGAGATTTGGCAATTTCTTCTTGATACTAATAAAACCAGAATGAATCACGATGTAAGAAGCTTGATTTGGACTCATTAATCAGTTGTAGAATCACCCTGAAGCAGAATCAAGATCATAGGAGTTATGATGAAGAAGTTATCCCACTTTTAACCGAAGTGATTCCAGTTTACCCTGTTTGGAGATTTGGCAATTTCTTCTTGATACTAATCAAAACCAGAATGAATCACGATGTAAGAAGCTTGATTTGGACTCATTAATCAGTTAGAATCACCCTGAAGCAGAATCAAGATCATAGGAGTTATGATGAAGAAATTATCCCACTTTTAACCGAAGTGATTCCAGTTTACCCTGTTTGGAGATTTGGCAATTTCTTCTTGATACTAATAAAACCAGAATGAATCACGATGTAAGAAGCTTGATTTGGACTCATTAATCAGTGTAGAATCACCCTGAAGTAGAATCAAGATCATAGGAGTTATGATGAAGAAATTATCCCACTTTTAACCGAAGTGATTCCAGTTTACCCTGTTTGGAGATTTGGCAATTTCTTCTTGATACTAATAAAACCAGAATGAATCACGATGTAAGAAGCTTGATTTGGACTCATTAATCAGTGTAGAATCACCCTGAAGTTGAATCAAGATCATAGGAGTTATGATGAAGAAGTTATCCCACTTTTAACCGAAGTGATTCCAGTTTACCCTGTTTGGAGATTTGGCAATTTCTTCTTGATACTAATAAAACCAGAATGAATCACGATGTAAGAAGCTTGATTTGGACTCATTAATCAGTGTAGAATCACCCTGAAGTAGAATCAAGATCATAGGAGTTATGATGAAGAAATTATCCCACTTTTAACCGAAGTGATTCCAGTTTACCCTGTTTGGAGATTTGGCAATTTCTTCTTGATACTAATAAAACCAGAATGAATCACGATGTAAGAAGCTTGATTTGGACTCATTAATCAGTGTAGAATCACCCTGAAGCTAGAATCAAGATCATAGGAGTTATGATGAAGAATTATCCCACTTTTAACCGAAGTGATTCCAGTTTACCCTGTTTGGAGATTTGGCAATTTCTTCTTGATACTAATAAAACCAGAATGAATCACGATGTAAGAAGCTTGATTTGGACTCATTAATCAGTGTAGAATCACCCTGAAGTAGAATCAAGATCATAGGAGTTATGATGAAGAAGTTATCCCACTTTTAACCGAAGTGATTCCAGTTTACCCTGTTTGGAGATTTGGCAATTTCTTCTTGATACTAATAAAACCAGAATGAATCACGATGTAAGAAGCTTGATTTGGACTCATTAATCAGTGTAGAATCACCCTGAAGCAGAATCAAGATCATAGGAGTTATGATGAAGAAATTATCCCACTTTTAACCGAAGTGATTCCAGTTTACCCTTTTTGGAGATTTGGCAATTTCTTCTTGATTCTAATCAAAACCAGAATGAATCACGATGTAAGAATCTTGATTTGGACTCATTAATCAGTTTAGAATCACCCTGAAGCAGAATCAAGATCATAGGAGTTATGATGAAGAAGTTATCCCACTTTTAACCGAAGTGATTCCAGTTTACCCTTTTTGGAGATTTGGCAATTTCTTCTTGATTACTAATAAAACCAGAATGAATCACGATGTAAGAAGCTTGATTTGGACTCATAAATCAGTGTTAGAATCACCCTAAAGTTGAATCAAGATCATAGGAGTTATGATGAAGAAGTTATCCCACTTTTAACCGAAGTGATTCCAGTTTACCCTGTTTGGAGATTTGGCAATTTCTTCTTGATACTAATAAAACCAGAATGAATCACGATGTAAGAAGCTTGATTTGGACTCATTAATCAGTGTAGAATCACCCTGAAGTTGAATCAAGATCATAGGAGTTATGATGAAGAAGTTATCCCACTTTTAACCGAAGTGATTCCAGTTTACCCTGTTTGGAGATTTGGCAATTTCTTCTTGATACTAATAAAACCAGAATGAATCACGATGTAAGAATCTTGATTTGGACTCATTAATCAGTGTAGAATCACCCTGAAGTAGAATCAAGATCATAGGAGTTATGATGAAGAAGTTATCCCACTTTTAACCGAAGTGATTCCAGTTTACCCTGTTTGGGAGATTTGGCAATTTCTTCTTTGATACTAATAAAACCAGAATGAATCACGATGTAATAAGCTTGATTTGGACTCATTAATCAGTTAGAATTCACCCTGAAGCATGAATCAAGATCATAGGAGTTATGATGAAGAAAGTTATCCACTTTTAGCCGAAGTGATTCCAGTTTACCTTGTTTGGGAGATTTTGGCAATTTCTTCTTGATACTAATAAAACCAGAATGAATCATGATGTAAGAAGCTTGATTTGGACTCATAAATCAGTGTAGAATCACCCTGAAGTTGAATCAAATATCATAGGAGTTATGATGAAGAAGTTATCCCACTTTTAACCGAAGTGATTTCCAGTTTACCCTTTTTGGAGATTTGGCAATTTCTGTCTTGATTCTAATCAAACCAGAATGAATAACGATGTAAGAATCTTGATTTGATCATTAATCAGTTAGTGGATCATCACCCGGAAGTTGAATCAATATCATAGGAGTTATGATGAAGAAGTTATCCCACTTTTAACCGAAGGGATTCCAGTTTACCCTGTTTTGGGATTTGGCAATTTCTTCTCGATACTAATAAAACCAGAATGAATCACGATGTAAGAAGCTTGATTTGGACTCATTAATCAGTGTAGAATCACCCTGAAGTTGAATCAAGATCATAGGAGTTATGATGAAGAAGTTATCCCACTTTTAACCGAAGTGATTCCAGTTTACCCTGTTTGGAGATTTGGCAATTTCTTCTTGATACTAATAAAACCAGAATGAATCACGATGTAAGAAGCTTGATTTGGACTCATTAATCAGTGTAGAATCACCCTGAAGTAGAATCAAGATCATAGGAGTTATGATGAAGAAATTATCCCACTTTTAACCGAAGTGATTCCAGTTTACCCTGTTTGGAGATTTGGCAATTTCTTCTTTGATACTAATAAAACCAGAATGAATCACGATGTAAGAAGCTTGATTTGGACTCATTAATCAGTGTAGAATCACCCTGAAGTTGAATCAAGATCATAGGAGTTATGATGAAGAAGTTATCCCACTTTTAACCGAAGTGATTCCAGTTTACCCTGTTTGGAGATTTGGCAATTTCTTCTTGATTCTAATCAAACCAGAATGAATCACGATGTAAGAAGCTTGATTTGGACTCATAAATCAGTGCAGAATCACCCTGAAGTAGAATCAAGATCATAGGAGTTATGATGAAGAAGTTATCCCACTTTTAACCGAAGTGATTCCAGTTTACCCTGTTTGGAGATTTGGCAATTTCTTCTTGATACTAATAAAACCAGAATGAATCACGATGTAAGAAGCTTGATTTGGACTCATTAATCAGTGTAGAATCACCCTGAAGCAGAATCAAGATCATAGGAGTTATGATGAAGAAATTATCCCACTTTTAACCGAAGTGATTCCAGTTTACCCTGTTTGGAGATTTGGCAATTTCTTCTTGATACTAATAAAACCAGAATGAATCACGATGTAAGAAGCTTGATTTGGACTCATTAATCAGTGTAGAATCACCCTGAAGCAGTAGCAATCAAGATCATAGGAGTTATGATGAAGAA